>JAWWEH010000063.1:0-46333 GCA_035583035.1 Eurycea cirrigera | reverse complement strand
ACTATGTGTCTCGGATCAACAACGGTTGATTTGGGGACTATGTGTCTCGGATCAACAACGGTTGATTTGGGGACTATATGTCTCTAATCAACAGCGGTTGTATTGGGAATCATATATTTCTCTATACAACAACCGTCGTTATTATTTATTATATTTATACAATAACAATATTAAATATTTAAAAGTTAAGATTAATGTTAATAAATAAAAATATATATTGTTTTAAAATAAACGCCATTAAAGCGATGTCACAAACCAATAGACAGCAAATATATGGCCATAGGGTTAAATTATTATCAACAGAGCGTAATGTTATACTACTTAAACCTAATGTTAAACCATTTAAACATAAATGTAAACATATGGTAGTACAAACATATGATTTTAATAGTATATTAAATCATTTACTTGAATTAAAAACTATAACAAATAACCAGTTAACAGCTGCAAATGCACGACTTGATGATCATATTAGTTTAATTTCAACTGCTGTTGAAATTGACGAAATTGGGGTTCAAACCACCAGTACACATTCATACAATGCTAACACTAACATAGCTAAAATTATACCTAATCATGTAACATTTACTATAACTAATGATTTTAGATCTCTGTTATTAGACAGTGTTGAAATAAATAAATACAAATTATGTATGTGGTATAACAACATACATACACACATACAATTATCTTTGCCTAAATTATTACAGTTTTCAGACCCAAATATTACGTTTTACAAATGTGCTGTAAAGGCTGTAGAACAGTGCACCAAATTATATACCCCACACGTATTTACTGATTTTCAAATGAGTGTAATGTTATTATGTATGTTATATACACAGATTAATAATTTAAAATTTCCAACAAATATGATTGACTTGTTAAAGACAGTACCTAAATATTTAAAAACCTTAGACGAACTTTTACTCAGTGACCAAAGCCCCAATTATTGTTATACATATAATGCAAATTATGACAAAACTATACCAATGACAACTAATGTATCATTCTTTGAACATAATATAATATATAAGATATTATACACTAATTTAATTATTAAAGATAACAACAGTACAGATATTTTTTACGATCCTTTTCCACGCTTACAAAAAATACTATACACATCCAATAATGTTATATTATATAATCAGAACTTGTATATAAGGCTGGGAATTAATGGTATAATATATTTGTATTATTTATATAAAAAGTATACATCTATAAATATTAATTCTAATCTCTCAATTATTGATTATAACGTACTAGACACTACTGTATCTTTACATAACACCATTAACCTACAAAATTATAATATGTTTGAACAAATAATAAATAGTTATATAATTCCAATATACACAACTCTGGGTGACAGTAAAATAATATCAATGTCCTATTTATTTCCTGGCCTTAGCGTTATATTTATGAGTTATACGAAATATAACGGTATCTGTAATACTGCATTAACGTCACTTGTTGACAATGGGTTGAAGAAATCAACAGATATTATACACAAAGCATGTATGGACGCAAATACTAAATTGTTTATACATTGTGAAAAAAATATGAATTGTATGTTTACCGACAATAACAAATTCGTCCCGAACCATCTAAGTGAATTAAACACACTTGACATGTTATATTTTACAATATTGGGTTTTTATTATAAATAACTCTGTGTGTTTAAAACACAATTTATATAGTGTGTATGTTTTAAATTTTCTAAATGATGTAATTTTATATTATTATAAATATATTCACGAAACATATTTTTATATATTACATAGACAGACTCGTGTATAAAATGTTGCAGCGGGATTATATTTAAATGTAATCGCTGTGTACTAATAATATTAGATATGATATTAATATCTTTTATATCGTAGGACAACTGATATGTAAAATCACGTTTATATATTATTTTATAGTAAAATAATATATATAAATATATGCGATGTATTATGGTTTCATGACCAATTGTGTATCTAAACGTATAAAAGTATTTTGCTAACATAATAATTTTATACGGTAATATGGTAATTATTGCAAAAAGACAATTAGCGTGGTCAAGTACATCTTTATATATTTTAATGTAAGAACCAACCGCGGGTTGTAATATGTGTTGTATTATTTTAACTAATATGTCCTTATTTTTAAGAATATATTCATTAAGAATTATATTACGTTTTACATTAAATAAAGTTTTTTTTGAAATATGCAACCAGTTTACAATAATATCATAAACTGTGAGCCATATCTTTTTGGGTATTTTGCGGCATAATATTTCTAAATCGTTAATATTGTCCATTTGTTGCAGTTCTTTATAAATTATAACGTTTATACATTCAGTAAAAAATCGGTTAGTAATATAATCTAAATATCTAAGTTCGTCATTATTTAAAGAAGATAAACTATATCCACGTAATAATTTCAAATCAACCATGTTTAGTGACACGCCAGTATATTGTGCAGGATTTGTTGTTACGAATACTGACGATGACGAGGAAAATTATAGAATGTCGGATGATCGAATTACATCACTTGTTTTAAATAAGCCACAGAATATACCATTAAACATTGAACACGTTGAAAATCAACACGTGGGCTCGATGGTAACTGTTTGTAGAGTAAACAAGGGTTGCTTCTGTATCGGTATACTAAACGAAGCTATATGTAATGTTGCACTAGAGATAGGTAAAACAATAGCGGACGACGATGAGCACTATGATGACAGCGATATAGTAGTGAGAATAATGAATAATTTATATCCGTCCTTTTCTTTATGTACTGCTAATGTAAAAAATGAACAAAATGTTGACATTGAACATATAATACACGTGTCAATATGTGGACTGGGTGCTAGAAAATACACGTCATGTATATATGGTACAAATTATACTACACTTATAAATATGTTTAATAACATATCTGATACGGAAAAGAGCACACTCGACCTACAAACCAAGTTGAATGTGAAGAATAAACCCACATTTCGATACAATTACTTAGATACATCAACGATGTTATCATATATGTTTATAAATTTAATAAATATAAACAGACATACACAATTGAAAGTAAATGATAGTATTTTAAACACCCCAAATACCATACGTTATACGATGGCAAGTTCTGATGTGGTGAAGATATTATTTAAAAAAATAAAAGATAAAAAAATTAACATTTTACAAGGCAGTTGTAAAACAAATAGTCCGGATATAGAAAATATAGATAGCGCACTAGAGCAATCAAATCAGGAGCTCGATATATTAAATAACGAAAACCAATACAGTAAAAAAATAAGTAAAGAAAATATAACAACGACTGAAGTACCAGATAGTCAAATTATATTGCCACATATAACCGATATCAAGGACATACGTGTATCTGGGCCGCATACATCGTTTGATAGAATGTCTTCATTTGTAATGGATGAAAACACAAAAAACGCTTTGTGTCATTTAGTAAATTATGTTGAAAAAATAAAAGACCCGACTCGTGCGGTTGACGAGCGCCTGGATAAGATTGAAAAGTTATTGTTGAAGCGTAAACGGGAAGATCAATTTCAGGAATTACCCTTTCCCGGTGAAAGGCGTATAAAATATATGACTTCTTCTAATTATTTACCGCAAGATGACGAGTGTATAAACTATAACGCGTATTCGTATCGTCAACCCAGATTTATCAACCAACCTGCGCGACCAACTAGTTTTGAGACACAATTTGACAATATGCAACAGCCTATTTATACACAACAATATATTTCAAACAATCAAGCTGTCGCTGAAATGCCTATAGATGGATCACACGCTCAGCCCATTCAGCAACAACAATCGCGTTATACGCAACACCCAATTTACCAACAAATGCAACAAAGTAACCAACCACAGCTCCGCCCACAACAGCAAATCAATCTACAACCACAGAATCAACAAAATGTACAACAGGTCGCACAAAATCAAACACAACTTAAACATGAAAATAATTTTAATAATGAGAACGCAAATATAAAAACGGCAGCAAAGGAACTATTTATACAGAATTTGTAACGGTAGACTGTTGCTAACAATAAAAATGGATAATCAATCTAACGCGCAAGACGTACCGCTAGGTGCGGCTGCATACATCTACGCATTGGACATTAATGATATAAAACATAACGAGTGGGCTTGTTTGTCCGCGACCGCTATAGATTCAAATGTATCGGTTATACCTTTATTGAAGGGTTTAAATGTTGAAAACAACTTGTCTATATGTTGTCAAGTTCCCATTACACATATGGATAATACGCTTACTACAAAGATAACAAATATATATCCACAGTGTTTTGTGTTTTATAATAGTGATAAAATACGGTCAAATGCCGACGCTATCGCGTGCCCGGTTGTTGAATATTGTCAACAAAAACAAAAGGATTACGGATTTAGTACGTATATTGATTTATTCACTTGTGAAAATTATACTATTTTACATAAATTGTTTAATCCAAATACGGATCTAACACTAGTATATTATATCATATGTACAACTGCATTTATTGAACTATTATATTATGGTAATTTATTTATAAATCAATCAACATTAGAAGATATAATAATTTCAGAAAAAAACAAAATAACGGGTAAAAAAGTTGCATTATATCCGTATCAATTACTAACGAATTCTGATAAAGTATATGTAAAATGTGATCAACCCGACGTTTATTTTGAATCTGATGATATTTTCAAATCTAATAATCTAAGTAAATGTTTATTTACATATATATATTGTAATCTTGGCGTGTCAATTAGATATCATAAAATAGAGGACATAATAAACGCACTGGCTATGATGACATTAACGGGCGAAGTTAACAAATTATACCTTCCCAATAAATATTATCACATTGTCCAAAATGTAGCTAATATAAATATGACTAATATGTTAAGACCGGTTGATTATATATTGTCAGAATTGTGTATTGTACAGTTATATGAACTTTTAAATTCACCATATGATGATTCGCATATAATGTATGATAACTGGCCAATGTTTGACACATGTTTAAACGACGATGACAGGTTTAAAAGTATTTATAATTATATCTTATATATTCAAAACATTACAATAAATAATATTTTGTCATCTAATTCTCTATTATATATGACACACATATATAGCAAGGATTTGTTAAATAATAATAAAAATATAGATCTGGAAAATGTTAACTATAACAATTATTATTTTTATAACGGATTAAAAGATTTACGTACACAATATGAAACAGAGAGCAATCAAACATTATATCGTCATACAAAACAGTCTAATATGGAAAATGTCACAATAGATGACCTACTATACATATGTGGGTTTAATCCACAACTTGTTACTAGGTTATTTTATTATATTTCTTTAATAGATCTGGATACTACTAAATCTAGTGTACAACGCACAGAATATTTGAAATACTTTTATACAAAGTCACCCAGCACAGTTATGTGTAATATATGCAACGGCGATAATCATGTTAATTGCATTAATACAATTTTTAATAAAATAAGTAACAAATTACATATAACAAAACATAAAAAATCTATTCCATATGTTATTATGGGACAATTAACACAATATAATGACGTTGATCAGTTGGGTAATTTTGCTTCTTATTTGAAACTCAGACATAAAGACGATAACGATAAGACAAATACGAACAACACTTATAAACAGTTAATAAACACCGTAACTGGTATCAAATTACAAAATATTTCTAATATAAATGATATAATCAATTCCATAACCAACATTAACGACAATATATTAAAAATCGTGCATACTTTTACAAAGGACCATCTCAGTAATGTAAATAATAAATATAAAATTAAAGAAGATACAGACATTTCACATATATTATCAATGTCGCTGAACCCATATGACAACAGTACGTGTCCAACATTTTTTAATATTTATTTTAAACAGTTATGTATTATTTTACAAGACCTTATAATACCGCGTGTTATTATAATGTTAGGAAAGGAATCTTATGCCATAAAACGTACCCCGCTAAAGTGGGCTAATGCTGTTTATAGTAACATACACAATAGTTTGGAAAACACTGTTTTTAATAAGGGAACTTTAGTAGTTAAACAAATAAAGGTAAACATTACATCAGATAATTTCCTCAATATACCCGAATATATAAAAAACAAAACTACCACAACACGTATTAACTATAAATTACAACCAACTAGTTGTAATTTATATAAGTTAATAAATATAAAAATAAAAAACAAAATATTATATTCACCATCAACCAACGTTAACATTAAAGAAAGTTTTAGTATAAAACAGCAGGCTACCATATCGTTTACTAAATCGCCTGTTGCGTTTTTTATATATGATCATTTTAAACTGATATCTGATTATTTTTTAGCAGATAAAAATATTACCAAATACCAGTTTCTTAGTAAGTTGGACAGTGGCTCTTTGCAACTATCTGCCATACATAATGATAAAAAGGCCGAACTATGTGGATTTTTACAATCTATTAGGAGATTGCACTGCTCTTATTATGACCAAAATCGAATTGATATAATACCCAACAACTTACAAGCATACGTAAACTGTGTATTAACAAACAGCATATTGAATCAAATATTCAATTATGAGTATTATATAAGTAATCTTGTGTGTTTTAAACCAAACATAAATAAAAGACACGATTTTTTCCACCTTATGTCAAAACCGTGTGATACTATAGAAAAGTTACATGTTGAAAATATAAACAAACACGGCGAACCTTACGCTAACATATCCATAATATCGATCGACAATGATATTAATAGTGTAGTTACAGAGACTCAGCCTATTATATTGTGTCCCATATCGATAAATAAATACCCCGGACAGGTATCGGGATCAACGTTCCAATCTGCAAACCTGGGTTATTTTACAGGAACTACACAACAGACTATATCTAATCAAGAATATAGTTATAATCTAAAAAAAAAATACATTTTCACAATACCTACTAAAAACTATATTATATCTAATGTTGACAGATATGAACAGTCTGATATTGTAATTGATAAAATATTCAGAGAAATAAATCAAACAACCACAAGAGATGATTATATTCATATTTTATTAACATTGTATGAATATTATGGCATTAGTATTTTAACATATACTTTACAATCGTTTTTACCATATACAAATGGAAATTTAACATTAGCCGAGACATTATTTGCCGAAGTCCAACGAATAAATGCACACCCAGAACCACATTTAGAACTTAAACAATTGAATAAACAAGATACGACGGATCTATTTATATTAGATAACGAATCGATCGTTGATAACGTTAAGCGTACATATGAAGACATAGCAAGTATTGATAATATAATTATTAAAAAATCAAAATTGGCAAACATCTCATTTTAACATTATTTCCAGACTGGATTTATGAAATAATAAAATCCTGACAGATTGATATTACCCAATATAAAATAATGTTTATATGTGCATATATCTGTTTTTGTACACGGATGATTAACTATACTACTCAACATTACACTGTGCATTATTCCTGGGTGATAATAATGCCTTAATATATATTTATAATCTATTTCACTTGGAAACTGAAGAGTATTCTTATAACAATGATCATAACTATACATCAGTATATTTATAAACACTCTAACTAATGTACTTGGTGTGGTAATATGTTTCAGATCTGTAATTCTTAAATCACCGCGTAAACAGTGATTAAATTGGCAGTCTGTAATCGTATCTAACATCATTTCTATTTTGCTACATAATATAGGAAATGTAGCTAATATTGGATCGCTTAAATTTAATTTTTTATTGCTTTGAATTAAGTATAATATCCACAAACAAGATTCGTCAAACATTAATAACAAATTGGAAATAAAAGATATGTGAATCATATTTTTCCGCTGTTCAATGTGTGCAAACTTTTCAACATCTGTTAAATTGTCAAATAAACAATGTAATTCATCCATTATGTGTTTTATATTTTCCTTGGTTGCGGTTGTTGCAGCGGGTACCAGTATATTATTTGAAAACTCGAGTGACATTGTTCTTAACAGTGGCTGATAATTGGGCACTTTAAGGCTGGGTTTCATAGCCTTCATTTTTGTGAAATTATCCAATGTCAGTAACGATGAAAATTTTGTGGTGAATGTATTTTTACCTAATGTAAAATCTGTGTCCGGATATCTCCTGGCACCAGAATATTTTTCTGCTGTCGTCTTCGTTTCAGACGGTATATATGACACATTGGACAAATATGACACAACTTCATGACCACTTCTTCTGCCTTTTGTTTTTTTTAAAGGTTCGAATGTTTCATTATTATACTCCTCATCATTATCGTCGCCCCAGCCCCACAATTGACGTATTTTCCTTTGCTCGACCGTAGATCGTGCGCTGGGTGACTCATCAATATCACTATCGTCCTCCGTATCATCCCGTATTTCACCAGATTGCATGGAACTAGTATCATCATCATCATAGTCCTTAAAATATAAAAAATAAATAATAATTGTACATACTGAGATAGAAATATTTCCTAAAAGTAAAGTACAAATGAGAAAAAATAATATTAATAAATTACCATAATGCTGGTTCCGGACTTTATATTTTCAGCTGTTTGTAACTCCGCCATTCTTGTTAAATTTTTGAAGTTCGGTTAAACTCTGGATATACTGTATCCTGAACAGATGTGTTGGAAAATCTACTAGCAGGTGTATTTATAGTATGAGGCAGCCTGCTTTGTTTATTCAACGATGTCATAAAGAAAGCCAAGCCCATATATACAACATGTGACAACTGTGGTCAATATAATTGGTTAACATGCCAGTATATATTTTTGATGTATATGTTTTCCTAATTTGTCGGTCTAGTAAAACAAATATGGAATATAATATACCATGTGCTGATATTAATATGTATAAAATATGTGGGGAAAAAATACCAATAACTCCATCACAATATAATGATATATTATCTTGGAACGTCTTATATATTAACAATACTAATGAAAATATTACTGTTTCTATGCCATGTTTACAATTAGATAGCTCGAATTTAACATTAGATTATACACCAGAAATACAATACATTCCAGAAACAGAATTTATACAATATTCGCAGTTTATTTTAAATCACGATGATGATTGTAATATATTACCAACAACATGTGACACGAGTGTTATAGATACATCAAACTGTATAAACCAACAATATACGCAAATAGATGACATAATAGGTGATATTAATGTAGACGCCAAAGTACAAAATGCAGTTAATATAATACCAACCAAAAATATTTCATATAATAAAACAAATATGCATATATTAGAAAAAATTATCGATTATGAAGTGTATGGTATAGATACAAAATATATGGTAAATACAAATATATACCTAAATAAAAAAGAATTAGAAAATAAGGTAGTAAATAAAAGAACTACAAAGGGTGGCACCGTGTATTATAGTTATAAACGCGGCCATGGTATAAAGAATGATAAATTGGTAGAAGTTGTACAAAAAAATAGAAAAATGTATATGTGTACAGTTTGTGGACATAAAGGAAAAACTAAACATCATATGATAAAACACGGTGGAATACACGACCAGAGTATGATTTCATTTTTTTGCGCATATTGTTTATTGGGCAAAGAACAGTTACATCGTATAATACAACATCAGATAACGTGCAAACAGAAACCTCGTTAATACGTCACGACGTGTAAATCTGGCGTATTTACATATTTAAAATAATTTTCCGATATTCTATTATTATATTTCGTTATATATATATCTAAAATCCGTTTACAATACTTTTTGTCCGATTTAAAGATACTTTGAAACGATGTTATGACAGCTGCTAAGATTTGATTATAAAAATAATAATTGTAATTAATCTGTATATTATTTTCTTTAACATACAACGGGCATTCGGCTAATTCGGAAATATTGTTGCTATAATCTGTACCTGTTATTATATATTGAATTCTATCCTTAACGTTTGGTACCGCCATTTTTCTATCTTTAAGTTTACTATACACGACTAGATGGGGTAATTTGGTGTTTTTATATTGAGAAATATCTTGTTGTAATGAACATGACATAATAAAATCATCTGTATTGTATTTATTATCGTATAAGTCTCGTTGCACACCTTCAAGTATTTCTATAAATTGTAACATGCCGGCTGGTAAAATGTTATACTCATAATAGTTATTAGGTTGTTTATTTATTAAGGCAGCGGCGTTTCCAACCGTGTTATCTGTAAACAACATATCCATCATGGTAGTAAGAATTTTTGTTACAATGTTACAATTATTTTTTCGTACCAGTTCTACGCCCTTCATCACATATTTTCCGTTATCTAGCCCTATGTATTTTTTTTTTGTAATCAGTAGTAACTTTGTAAACATTTTCTCAAACTGTAATAATATTGGTTTCTCGAACTGAGCTGTGATCTCCGTAGCCAGGTGTTCACACAAGTCCAATAATATATCTTCAGGTAAGTTCGTAAAAGTAATAAATACAGAGTCAGTGTCACCATATATAACAAACATATTCATATCCTTTGAAATGTTCATAATATTTATATTAGTCTTCAATAAGTCACGGTAAGTATAATTATTTATAAAGTCGCGTACACGCAATATCATATTTCTACCGATTGTCGTTATACTTGCCGCAATATCTATGCAAGGTAACAGCCCATCCTGTACGCCCGTAAAACCGTATACAGAGTTACATGTGGTTTTTATTGCACTTTGTTGTTTATCTAAAATTATATATTCTATAGTATCCGGTTGGTATAATAACATTTTATGTTTAATTTCTTTACGTTTATATAACCAATTATCGAGAAGGGTTGATAGAATACTTTTATGTATACTTGGTTTGACATAATACACGTGTGTATTGTTGGGTAATATTATATCGGTATATTCGCGCTCGGACAGATTTATGGGATTGTATATCAAAGTAGTGTAACATATATTATACGCTTGTATTATGCTAGGATATAGACTAGCGAAATCAAATACGGCAACCGACTGATTATAAAACCCAGATACCGGCTCCAATACTGTGGCGCCTTGGTATTGCGATTTTTGCTGCTCTGTACTTTTGTGTGCAATGATATAATCAGTGTTTTTACACTGGTTTAAAATGCAGTTATATATTCGCACTTGTTGGCCGTTGATAAACGTGTTTCTTAAAGGTATAAAAGCCAATTTACTCACTTCTGCATATTCTATAATCGGTAAATATTTTTTAAATAATTTATATACCAATATAGAATCTTGAATACAATAGTCACCGATTGTTGCACGCGTAGTAGATCCTTGAATAAAATACGGATATATGTCTGTATACGGCAAATCAACTTTAGATTCGTTTAAAACCCGTTTACACACGTCATTTAATTTATAACTAGATGTATTTATTTTATCTTTTATTATATTAAACATATCACAAATAATTGTCCCATTTAACGCAACCTTAGATTTTTGCATGTACGTTGTTGCTACAGTATTGTAACACGCCCCATATTTCAACTTTCCAAACGTATGTTTTTGTATCGAGTATCTATCCAATCTATTAAAAAGATATGGGAAATCAAAATTTAATATGTTATATCCGGTAATAATTTCTGGCGCGTATTCTTTTATAAATGTCATAAATGCCAATAATAATTCACATTCTGTTTCACATTCTATTATGGTAGCGTTTTTAATATCATCACACGAACCCAGTGAAAATAAATAAACAGTGTCCAAGTCATTTGTCTTTATAGAAGATATAACCGCGGAAATCTGAATTATAATATCGTCTGTTACGGCTGAATCCGGAAAACCTGTTGTGCCTAAACATTCAATATCAAACGTTAAAAGTTTATAATCTGGCCAAGTATTATTGTCGTGTATATATTCCAAATCATCTATATTACATATAATTTCAATCCCGTGGTGCGAGATCTTATTATATTCATTACTTACAGGATGGTGTGATTTTATTTTATACCAACCTATAGATGATAAATTATTATCAATTAAAAATCGTGTGGTTGCGCTGACGTTGACCTCGTAGCAGCATTCAAAAGTGTCAGAAAGTATTTTACAATCTTGTGTAGTCAAGCAATGTATCTTAAAATAATCCTGTAAAGTTGAATCGTAATATAATATTGATTTCTTTTTGCATATTTCTATAGAAAAATTATAATTATTTATAATTGAATATACGTGTTGTTTCAATTCAGATAAAGTAGTATAGTTATATTTAGACTTTATGTGCTGAACGGGTGTATAAAAATACACCTGTTTAACATTTACACGTATACATACTTGTTGTCCGCACACTGTAAGTCCTAACATGCATATGTTATTAGTTTTTTGTTGTTGGTGAATATCATAAACATGTACCAATGGGGTAAATACGCCATCAGTTTTATGTCGATTTTGCCATACGTTTGTTTCTTTAATATTATATTTAACACCATTCGATATATATGACGGGTTTATTATTTTTATCATACTACTTCCTTTAGTATTTTCTATGTTTAAACAATTGGGTTTTAGGCCATACATGTTTATAAGATTGGGCTCCATATGCTGGTCATATCTCTTTTATATATTTTGAGCATAAAAATAGTTTTAATTAATTTGTTCATGTAGGTTTTTTTCTTTAAATTATTATTTTTTTTCTTATATTTCTCGCGTCGACAACTGTCGTTCTCTGACAACAATGGTCTTTCTGAGATCGAACAACAATCCTCTTTATTATATTAAGATTTTTCCATTAAAAAACATTTCTTACCTATATTGATTTAAGAACGACAATTGTGTTTTTTTATATTAATATTTATCCATTCGACAACGGTCGTTGTAAGTATGTATTTGCTCTCTTTCTTATGCTTGAGTTTTGTTTTAGGTGTAAACAGTTGGGTTGCAAATTATTTAACTTTACAGCTGATGATTTTCCGATTTCAGCAGTTTATAGCCATTAAATTTATAAAATAAATTTTTGAATGCATCAAAAACTCCAGTTTTTTCTATCTTTTCAGCCGGTTCTGGTATTTTATGTATGAGTGTTTTAACCAGTGGGATTACAACATTTGCGCGACGTCTTACAAAATCTACTTCTGTATCAGAAACTTGTTCTGGTTCTTTCTTATTACTTATTGCGAGCACAGCAATAATAAATCTTCGTTCATCCAATTCGGGTGTTTGTATATTAGAACCAAATTGTGCTGGTTGAACTTGCTGCTGACATAAAAAAGATAATGGATCTTGCCGCGCTTTCATTATTTGTCTAAATGCAATAACTGCTAATATTATACCAATTATTACAATTACTATTATAACTATGCCACCAAACGGGTTTTGGAAAAATGATATTATACCGCTTATAATATTTCCAAATAATTTTGCAACGCCACCAAATAGAGTACCCAAAGCTGAGCCCAGTGCTCCAAGGCCACTAAAGAAGTCGCTTATGCCTTTAGCAAAATTATTTACTTCTTCTGTGTAATTAAGAGGTGCGGAGTACATTGATTGTTGGTAGAAAAACCAATGTCTCATAATTGTTTCGAGGTCATATACGATAGAATTTTTTAATTCTGTTTTGTTGTATAATTCTAACATTTCAAAATCTACATTCTCTAACGGTGTTAATTCTAGCTTTGTTGTCGTATCTAACGGTGTTATATCGTTTACACTTATTTTATACTGAAAAACATATTGTTTATAAATATAATAACTATCCTGCACTTTAAAATAATGAATGGCGTTTGGTCTGCACGGTTCAATCATAGACGTCGTCAATAAAATATCGTTATCCGTGCCCAACTGACCGGTGTAAGTGTTTGTGTTATTAGTTAATGTAAATATAACTAACGGGCGGGAATAACACACGTCTTCTTTATCTGTGTGCATATCCGAGTATAAAAAACTTGTTTCTGTTAATGTACATTTAGATAACGAATACACATCGCCTAATTTGACAGCCGTTATAGAATCGTCAAAAAAATTACTTATAATGTGTGACGGATTTATTTTAGCAAGTTCTTCCCACATTACTATGTCTTTGTTTTGATTTTCACACCACGCTAAGGCGAGTCGGGAAAACATTTCATTTATATGGGTACTTAATATATCGTATGCATACTGTAACTGTGTATATAGCAGATCTCTGTTACTCTCTAATTTTCCATCTTGCTTTATATCGGTATTTAGTTGAACGTCACGTTTTTTTCTCTTTTTATTATTACCCGTAGACGCGTTTTTCATCTGAACCTCAAGCTGTTTTAAGACTTTTGGTTTCAGTGGCTGCCATAATAGAACAAGACCGCCTGTTGTTTTGTATATTTTACGCGTATCGGGTTCTATTATATAATTATTTTTATATTCCTCGTTACTGTTATATTCATCTAATATCATTTTTGTAATGTTATCTGTTTTTATACAATCCGCTAATTTTAATGTTGACATATCAAATTCGTGTTTTTCTGTAACAAATGTATTAGTTAGTTGTTTCACTAGAAAATGATACGTTTTATCATAATCGGCTTTTAACACATTTGAAATAGTTTTCCAATACTGAATTGTACAATATTTATCTAATTGAGGCCTATCCCACATAATAGAATATTGTTGTTTATCTACATATGTTCGATTTTTTACTATAACCGGGGAAGTATTCGATAAATCTACTCTTCTGTTATTATTAGTTAAACTTTTGATACTACTACCAGGTTCGTGAACAATGTTAAACAAGTCGGTTGTTTTTTTTGCGGAATCATAAAACGGAGACATTTCTATAGATTCGCCTGTCGGTAATGTGAAAAATTCAAACGGGTACGGGGATTTGGCAATCGAATCTATTACTATACAATTAACATTTGTGCTGCGACGGTATACCCACAATTGATATGCCGCATCTATATCAGTTATTGTAGAATATTTGGTATTTATGGGAGTTGTAATTCTACGTATTAAAGGTTCTGACCTATTCTTGTATAGCTCTTTGTGAGAATATAAAATTTGTTTTCCATTGTGATTACAACTGTGATCTACGTAACATTCACCGGTCTTATCAACATAAGACGCTTCTGAACTAGATATACTATACGATAATACATCTCTGCTTGTGATATAATTATATGATACGTCTGAATATGTAGTTACTAATGTAACTTCTTTATAATATTTTCTAACATTAAATGTGTATGGTATTATATTTTCTTTATAAATAACTATTATACCTTCTGTATAATTACTACTGGTTTTGTTTGGACACTGTTCTTTGGACTTTATTCTAACCAAATCGGTAGTTGATGTCGTGCCACACAGTTTTAAATTAATGGTGGTGTCGTTCGATGCATCTTCGATATCGGGTTCATCGTATAAGTTGGACGTTTTCGCATCATCTGCGGCAGATTCTAATTGATCTATAAATATACAATTAAAAAACAATAGTATTATTATATTAGTACGTAACATAATAATATAATATCAAATAAATATCTTTAGAATAGCATACCGCAGTGTTATTTTTAACTAATATGAGCGGTTTTAATTTATCATATGTTAAATATAATCCGTCGTTAAAAACCAATATATTATTTTGTATCGCTATAGAGTCTGCACGATATAGTAATAGTGGTTGATTTGGTGTAAATATTTGATTAAATAACTCAATTGCATATATCAATTCACGAATAAAAGCAAGCGCCTCAAATTGTATTATCGCCAAACTATTTGTTTTATTGAATGTATAAAACATATTAAACGGACACAACATCCAATCGGCATGATTAACAATTGTCATAAATTGTAATATTTTTAACTTCATGTGGGGTAATTCGTTTACAGATTCTGATGTAACATAATATGAATAATTGCACGGGTGTGGAAATTCATTATCGGTATATTGAAAAATCGGCCCAGTTATAAAATAAAAAAAGTTATTAATATAATTTGGTATATTATTTACATTTATATTCAGTTGTTGTAATTTATTTTTGATATACATGTGATTGATAAAAGACTCTTTAACTATTATGAATACATCATCACACACATTCTGTGTTAGGAATAGGTCTACTCGTTTGTACATATTATATATTGTTAATAATATGTTTAATATCATATCGTTTGGAATATTTAGTGTAAAATATTGCTCCAATATGTCTTTTTGGCTATTTATATATTTTGTTATCATTACATTTTCATGATCTTTAATCTGGCTTATATATTTGCGCTGCTGTTTTAACGCTGCAGTTATTATATCCTCGTTACATATACCGTCTATGGGCACCTGCTCGTTTAAAGGTCTTTGTATGTGATTTATGGGGTCGGGTATTATTATTGTTGGTTTACTTGATAGCGTTTTTAAAAGAACTGAGATATAAAACTCAGAATTTACACCCATATAACCAACCAAACATTGATTATATATATCCAATTGACACACGTGGGATAAATAATCAAGCATGTCATATTTGTTCTCTTTTATAATATATTTATATAAATCGTTATATATGATTTTAAATTTAATATCGGCATCACGTAAATTTTCTAAATCCTGTTTGCACGCTTCGATATTATAGGTAGAACATAAAGACGATGATAACCAATACGACCTGTCACTAATAGTGTTTATATCTTCTGGTATTGGATCGAAAACACTATATTCTGATAATACATCTGTAACTGTATCTTGACATATACGAGATTTTTTACCACCATGAACGTATCTATTCTCGATATTTTTTATAAAATCACAGACTGGTGTATTTGGTTCTAAATACTGTTTCAAGTCGCTGGTCAGAGTACAAGTATATGGTATATTATAATGTTTACATATATGCGTATTTATATTATGTTTTAACGTTTTACCGTTATTGGGATACAATAGACACTCCTCTATACAATACACACACGTCGTACCAACCTTGCCATATTCTAGTGATGTTATCGGTTGTACTTGTTCGCTATAAGTTAAAAATTTCGTAATATTCTGGAATATGTTAAAAAATGTACGTGTTGGGATAATATAAAATAAATAATTTATTTTACGTAATAGTAATTCAATATCACTCACCGTGGACATCGAAATACTCATATCGTTAGTTTCAATTTTAAAATTACAATCAACGTGTAATTTGCATGCAGTGTTTAATATAGTGTTATAATATTTTGTTTTATCGTTATCCCCTATATATGTGATAATATTTGTGTATATTTCTTTACCCAATTTATCCAAATGGTCCACTAACAAATAAGTCCTATATGTTATTATATCTAGTATATTGTACCGTTTTTGTGTGTAAATATCATCTATGTATAATTTTAAATATTCAATCTGTTTTACATTATATAAAATGTTATCAACCAAATCACGCAGACTATTGGGATCTAAGGTACGCAAACATGAATATTGAACATTTAAATTTTCACAATGTATACATAACTGTGAAATAATTTGATACTGGTTTAATGTTTCAAGATCCATATTTATTTATATATCACACATATCCCGAAGCACATTTAAATATTCACGCATACTTGTTTTAATTAGAATCGAGATCTGAATCTAAGTTTAAATCCGTACTTATAATAGTTTGGTATTCTGTGGTAATGTCATTATCGAACATCTCATGCAGCATCGTATTTCTATGTAATCTATTAACAATCCCGTCGATATTTTTACTTTTGGTTATGTTTGTGTAGTTTACATCCTGTTCACATTCTGGTACATTTTTTAGACGTTTATTTGTTGACTCGCCAGATATTTTCACATCTATACCACCGCTGAACTCATCTTCGTTGTCTGTATCAGAACTACAGCATAAATCAAAGGGTCGTTTTTTTTTACTCATGTATTTCTCTATACTTTGTTGTTTTTTTTTTTTACAATAGATTCATTTATATTTATATCGGCCAGACTAACGTTAATCCACATGATATTAATTAGTATATTTTCATTATTTGATAATCCCTTTTCTGTTATTTTACTAGGATAAAATGTAAATTTAACATTACCACAGTTTGTGACAGATATATACATATTCCACTTGTCAATTGGTTTTACACACTTCATATAGTCGGTAAATTTTTTTTTATCAATGGGTATATTTACGACATCGTTACTCGTATTTTTTACACAGAAAATAATTTGCGCTTTCTGTTTTTTTTTATATTGACCGTCAATCTCTGACAAATTATCAACACATTTAAAATCATTACAAATAGTGTTGGTGTTGTTTTTTATATTAATATTGTTGCGATTTAATTCTAACAACATATATCTGTTAGTTTGTTCTTTTGTGCTTATCGCAGTGATAAATGATTTCGCATTGTTAATATAATATTTACGTACCATATTCTTTTTAAGCATCTGTATATTATACACTTTGGTTCTAGGAATTAATTTTAGTTTTACCGTATTTTCACTCTGGCCAACTGTAGTGCAAACCCCGGTAGTTTGTACAACTTTATATATTTTGCCTGACACGTCTATTGATATGGAATAGTACGGTTCGTCTTTCGGTATCGTGCATAAGTATGAAAATAACTTTATATCTTTTGTATTTAATATTGTTATTGGTTCTTTGAGTGTAAAATTATAACTAGAAAAATTATATTTTTTAATAATAAGATTAAATATGGTGGCTGCGGGGTCATCTTTGTTTTCTATAAACATAATGCCCTCACCGCTTATCACAATTTGAGAATTTTCAATCATTGTTTTCATACCTTTAAAATATTGCATCAGTTGTTTCACATTCTCACCGTTTATGGTTGCTGTAAAACTAGCCATTTTAAATCAGCGTATTGTTAGCTTTAAAACCTATCAAAACCGTGGACGCTATATATCTCGATCGCTGGTTAAATATTTTTTAAATGGGTGTCCGTGGTTTAACAATGTATATTAAAAATCATAATTTATATGTTAAATATGTTAAGACACAAGATTTAACATTCGTCGGCATTGACGCGTGGAATTTAATATATAAAATAACAAGTTACGAAACAACAAAAAAATATATTCTATACAAATTGGTACAGTGTGTGGCCTTTTTATTTAAACAAAATATGATACCAATATTTATATTTGATTATATTGTTGACGCACATAAAAAACCTGTAATACGCAAGAAAAACACCAAAATTGATTTACATTTTTGTACAAATATAATACATACATATGGCCTACCATATACAATTACTAAACAGAACGTAAAAGCGGATGAAATATGTGCGCAGTTATTTCACGCTAGACTTGTGAAATATATAATAACATCTGACAGTGATTTATTACTGTTAAAGTGTAACATAATATATATGAATATAACCAAGTATAACATTATCGATATGCATTTGATTATATATGAAAATGTATTAACTTATATACGATTATCAGAAGACGAATTCACAAAGTTGTGTTATTACAATAAAAAAAATAACCGCTCGTTTTCAATATTAAATGATATACCTTTTATTGAACCGGATGTATATGTAAATATAACAACGCAGATGAATAAATATATAATTCCACATTGTTACATAGCGGAACGTACACTGTGGAAAATTCCAATTATTATCTGTACGTTCGATATTTCAAAGGCCTTTAAAGACCTCTGTATTATATACAATACTAAATGGGTAAATTATATTAAATTATGTGATACTAGATTTATAGATGCAATATATACATTTCAAAAAAATGTATGTAGAATGTTATATTGATTTGTTTTTTTAAATATTAAATCTGTTATATCTATCGATATATTTTGCAATTAACTCTTCGGTGTGTGTCTTTTCTAAATAAACTTTTATTTCTTTATTCTCAACAATATTTTGAGGTAATTTTAATATATTCATTTTCATATATAATTGTTCGTTGTGTATTCCTATCATTATGGTACTATTGTTTGGGTTCATAATTTTTTTAATGTCTATTAATAATGTATAACATATATGCACATCCACAGAATGTACATGGAAAATATATTGTTAGTATATTTAAAAAATAAATGCACCTTGTTATATTTATTATATAGTAGTTTAAACACATTCAGCATGATATTATCATATAAATATGGGATATAAGTATTCTTATTTGAAGTTAAATTATTGTTAAAAATCGCAAAACTTGCATAAAAGGTTGTCTCTACTTGAATCTGGTTTTCATCGATTAATTTGTAATTTGTATTTTGTTCACAATTGTGTGCAAGTTCGTATGTATTTCCATATTGTTTAATGTTTATACACCTATCGATTACATTTTTTAAATCTATCGGTAATATTAACTTGTTATCTTTCAATACTCGTATAGTAAACAGTGACAGATATTCTTTTTCCAACTCAGTGTTTTGTAGTATCATTTCCATATAAGGGGGTATTACAAATTTAGTGTGTTTATGTTTGATAATATGTTGCTGTCTAGATTTTGATTTAGACCTTTGCCGCATTTCAAGTACCGTTTAGTTTTAATGTGTGTTCGATGTTAATAATATTAAAGTGTTTATCAAATATACACTTTATTAATTTTATAAACTTAATATACAGACTTTGTGATATTTGCAATGTTTGATAATATTTAAAAATAAACACACATAATGTTATATCGTTACAAATATGAAAAGTTGTCGGATTATATGTGATTTGTTCTTTATATTCTAAAGTTGAATCTGTGCAGAACAATACTTCGGGGTCGCATACTTTCTGATTTAATAAACATAAAGGGTCACAATAAAAATGACAATATATATTGTATATATTGTCATTTAACATATAAAAGAATCTATCGTCGTTATATCCTATTATGTTATATAATTTATTTTCGTTTTTCCACATCTCTAAAACATGGTGTACTTTACTGACCATTTTACACCGTTGGTGCGTATATTCGGCTATATCTCTTTTCAGTTGAGTAAGAGCAATGTAAAATGGTTCGAAACACATCATGTTACACAATATACATTCGTTGGCTGTATTTTTATTATTGTTAGTATTATTATATTTCATTATTGATAGTAATACTGGGCCATCATCTATATTTAATTTATATTTATCACTGAACAAACAATTGTCCAATATGTTTATATATTTTTGTTTATATTTATTTAATGTTATTTTCTTTAAATCACACACATCCACATCATCTAATAAGTTTGTACCAGCCCACATTATATATAAAATATCGATTATATCGACAGGGTTAGACTTTGTGGTGCGTTTTATATAATTATATATATTTTCAGGGGTTTTAAAACATTTTCCATTGCACATATTTGTTAAATATAAGGACCAGGTTAATAAATAATCTGGGGTTTGTTGTATTTGTACATAATTAAAATACATATTTTTAATTACTTGCGTGTTAAAATAATTAACATCGTATATACATAAATCAGTATATATTCTATAACACCTATTAAGCAGGAAATGAGCTTGTAAATCTACCACTGAAAATACGTTGTCTATAATATAATTACGATTATGTTTATTATACTTTAAACATAATGATATAAAATCAACACATATTAACATTACAGAAATCGAACACAACGGAACATGATCGATCTTATGGCATAAATACATGTAATCCAATAACATTTCCGCGGTCATATGTTTACTTATAAACAGACATGTTTTACATATATTCGCGGGATCTAAAGAATCAATTATATCCGTGTTATATTCGTCTAGTTTATTTAAATCCGATTCGTTATCTGAATCTACAACACTGCACGTGTGCGCCTGATATAAAATAGACAATAGAATATCTTTCCCGGTTGTGAAAATGGAATCATCAAACGGAACATATGACATATTGAATATAGATATTAAACCAGTTTTACCCGAATATTTTAATATAATGTTTCCAACTACGGATGATAAACTAAATTATTTAAATCATATCAATAACTATGCAACTTTATTTAAATATCAAAATAAATCTTGTATACATCATAGTATCGTAAAAAATAAAAAAAAAGATTTACAGCATACTATAACTAATTTATTGGATATCGCCGGGGTGTGCAATACACAGCAAGATGAATGAGGCGTTATACACAAAGTTGACAAACATCACTCTAGATGGTGTAAAAACCGAAAAGATAAATTATGATACATTTGGAACAAATTCTAGAAACACGTTTTTGATATTTGTTTTGAATAACAATAATTTATATAATATACACATATTATTATATAAATTGGTATGTCTAACGAAATGTACACAATTAAGACCATATATTAAAATAATTTTCACTGGCGTACACGTATGTATACATTGTTTTGTTAGTGAACACATACAACGAACAATTACTTTAAACCAAGAACACATATTACAAACAGGTGATGATTTAATTATAACAATTGACATGTTACAAGAGTATTTGCCAACTAATAATGGAATAAACAATCATCAATATGTAGAATTCAATTACAACATATCAAATAATACATGTAGACTAACATTCCTATTAGCAAGCTGTAAATCAAAACAGGTTGTGTCATTTGTAGATGCGTTAATTGAAACACAAAAACAATTACAAAATACAGACAATGATATAATTAAACCAAAAACAAACCAAAGATTAACTAATTATCTATCATCAAACAAAGCCATTTTTTCATACATATTAATATATCAAATATTACAGGGTTTACTGGTCTGGTACTTTGTAACATTTACATAGTTACGTATTATTAAAAAATAATGGCTATTTCCAAAATAAAATATACGCACAAAATATTAAGTTTGATAAATACATTTAATATTATACATAATCACACATTTGACACCGATGACATGTTAGCAATATTATACGGAAATATATATAAAAGAAATAATATCTTATATATATATCTGTATATGCAAAACAATAAATATACTTATATGAAAACATATTATACAAAAAACGTATGCAGCAAACATTATTTACAATACCAACATATTAACCAAGTACTAGACATTGATGTGGATATAATAACCATGATAAAAAATATAAATATATATTATGCATATAACTATTTATATTATATTTTATGCATATTCGCAACATCACTACAATTTATGGATGAAAAATATTTTAGCGTAATTTTAAAAAACTATTATCTGTTCTTAAAATTTACGTATAAAAATAAACATTTAAAAAAACATATAAATAAAATACATTCGTATATATTGCACAACATCAACATACCCATATTTCCAAATATAAGTATAATAGAACATATAACAGATCTTAATAAATATATAACAAAACAAAAACTCAATTACATAGATTTGAATACTAATAATAACGTGTACAAATTTAATATGACACTACCAAAACATCAAAGTCAATTTAAAAACCCGCCCGATTATATAAAATTAAAAGCTGCACTCGATAAGCTACAATCAAAAAAATACTATGGGTTATTTTTTATCGCGCTTATCCAAGAATACTTATGCTCAACAGTCGACACAAATAAAACAACATTAATATATATAGAAAATAATAAAAATAACGCTGTAACACAATCATCATTAACGCAAATTGAAAAATACGCAAACTATGTATATACTCTCGTGTTTGAAAATATATACAATGTATTACACAGCGTATATATTTCAAACACGATAACTATAATACCAGAATGTACATGTTTCACAAAATGTACGCTGTATTCAGAAATCCCGACATTTGTGTTATGCGGACGATGTAAATTATGTCTTAATTACGGTGAGAAAAAACCCACAAATAAAAACCATAATAACGTAAAGTTATTTAATTATATATACTTTAATAAAAGAAAAAGAGAACAACACTGTACAATCGACTCAAACAGTTACATAAACCGGTGTTCTGTATGTAATTCAGATATCATAAAATATAACAGACTGATAAGTCAAAATATATATAAATGTCACGAACAATTGTTATTCACCTACAAATTGTCATTTGTATCTATTGCTAATTATATTCCATATGTAAAAGATACAGATAAGATGGATTATGTACACGTATGTCAAGGTGCTAGAACGTGTATGAATATTATAGATACCCAAATAACCAAAATTCAATTTATTAAAAACATAACACATAATAATATTTACTTGTATATGTGCAAAACCTGTATGAACTCGTCCGTATACAAACAGACGTGTATTGACACAAAAACACGACAACCGTGTGTTGGTTGTTTATTGTATATGCTATCACCGTGTACGACGTACAAGAAAATAAAATCTATGTATTTGTGAGCGCCATTGTTTTTAATTTTATTATTAATAAATCTATTTGTTGGTTAAAATGTTGTTGTATTTTTAATATATCAGTTGTATACACTTCTTTTATACTTGTCAACAATTCTTTCCATTTATAATTTATATTTTGTATATATTTTAAATGTGTTGGCTTTAGATCGTTGGCGTATTTTAATTTTACAGTATCATTATCACCATGTATTAATACTATGTTATTGTTATCTTGTGATATGTTATTTTCTACCGTAGCCGCAGGTATATTGGGTACTTTAGGTACCTGTGGACCTGACGGCCCTGGATTTAGATCATTGGCGTATACAGTATCGTTATCATCATATATTAATAATATGTTATTGTTATCTTTTGATATTTTATTTTCAATTGTAGCCGCGGGTGTGGAGGGTCCTGGTACCCCTGGACCTAACATCCCGTCCGCGGTTACCTTATCATTATTTAATATTTCAAAAACATTTTTATTGAATGTATCGTTATCATATGACGTTGTTTTTGAATTTGGTGTTAAGGCCGGATATAATATATCTATATAGTTATAAAGTACAGTATTATAGTTAAACTTAATTAATAATTTTTGAGGGTTTTTTTCATTCACTTGTTTAGTATCTATCAACCTGTTATTATCTGTATACATCTTATAATTTCCATACATGTATATGTCTGAAAGTGTGTTTATTTGAATTATTTTAAAGTTTGTATCTGTTTCTAATATAAATATCGATGACTTTAGTTTGAATATATCAGCTAATATACTGTGTATATTACTCATAAAGAACGAATATTCTATAGCATTCATTATAGTTGTTTTACTTTCCAACTCGTCAATATTATAATTACCAACAATATCATTTTTATATCTCATTTGTATAATAGTAACCGTATCCATGGTATCAACAATTTTACCGAGATATAGTGGTACATTAAACACAATACAGAATATTATTATATCAAACACTGTAACCTCGGTACATGTTTTGTTATATGTGTATGCTGTTTGTATATTAGTTTTATGTATACCATATTGAATAGTCTCTACTGTGTTTGTAACGTGGTGTATGTTAGCATATTGTAATCTTTCCTGTATATATTTATTTATATCATCGCCAGACCCGTACCGTTGCCATAGTAGAATTATTTGTGCATTTGACAGGCACATGTCAAACAAACTATATATGATAGTATATATATTCCACTCGTGAAGATCTGCTTCTATATTTGACTGTAACTCAGTTATATTTTTATATGGTCCATTTATATGTGTGAATAGTTTGGATAGCGTTAAAGAATCACATACGTTCTTATAATTATTAGAATATATACAAATAATATCTGGTATATTAGAATCTATGGTAAAACAAAATGTTTTATATATAGTTTTTAATATGTATTCATTTAGTAGGTGAACATATATCATTTTATCGTTTTGTAAAAGACACGAATATAATATTACATCATTGCATATATACAATAACATTTTAGTTAAAATGGCTACGTCTATTATAGTTGTCGTTTTATCTTCAATGTTGGATTTGTACATAAAACGTGTAGCCGTTAATAATAAATATTGCGCAGATGATAATATGGCAATACTTGATTTTACATAATCACAAAATAATCTTAAATTAAGAGTTGAGTCGAATACTGCAACAAATATGTTTTTACTTACTTTTATATTATAATCTACTGTGGTTAAATTCTGTAAACATTTCTCAAACTGATATTGTTGTATTATAGCCTGAAAATAATTATCATATACTTTAGAAAAATTGATGTTTATATTGTTATTTACTATATATAACTTTTCATAATCATTTGTATATACACATAGTGTTGTTTTGTTACTTTTTGTTTTTATCATATACACTAACACTTTATGAGTAAAATCTGATGTATTGGCTGCTCTTGTGATAATGTTAATATCGTTTGTAATATTATATACCGAATATATTGCAAACTTGCAGTTAACATAATTGGCATAATATTCAAAATCTGACAATAAATCTGAAATAGTTTTTTGTAAAACAGATTGATCAAAAGCTGGAAGTTTTTTTAATATATCTACATTAGTTTTTATATGATTACGTGCTGTATCTAGATCAACCTTTGTGTTATATGTATGAATCTGAAATTCTAGTATTTGTAAATACATAAAACTGTCGTTATGTGTTTTATAATTATTATATATATGTTCATATTTTATATCAGCTGTAATATCTATATGTGATTGTTTTATATTTATTGATTGTACACAACCATTATAATGTTTTATATTTCCAAGTATTTGTGCCCAGGAATTGTCATCGTGTGTTACATATTGTGCTAACGAATGTAAAATACTATTGTTCAGTTTTGAAATTTCATGTATTACATTTACCTTTATTTTAAATGTATTGATGTGATCCGAACACGAATTGAAAATAGCACTCGATATTTTTAAATTATCTTTGTACGTTTCACACGTTCGTTTAAAATTTTCCAAGCTAGTTATAATATCAATATATTTTCTTGTGGGTTTGACAATTTCGTTCATATATTGATCTGCGTATGCTGAAAATGTGGTAATTGTAAAATCGTGTATTTCTGGAAAACTTATTTTAAAGTTTTTACAATGTATTAAAATTTGGTTTGCTTGCTGTGTTTCATATTCTCTTCGGGTAGTGTTTTCAAGTTCAATAGCCGCTTTGATTTCCATGTCACGTATTTTTATATTGGCGCATGTTTTGTCATAAACTAACCTGTATTCTGTATATTTTGATTTTATGGCAGAATAATATATAGTAGTTTTAAAATCTTCTACATCTATTTTTAAATCATTTTTAATAATATAAGTATCTATATTCATATCACGTATTTCATCATTTAATTGTTTAATTGTAGTATTATATACATCATTTTTGTGATACAATCTTATGTGTCTAAATAAAATAGCATTTGTAAATATAGAATTATACGCATTAATTATATTATACATGTCATTCAAATCTATGTATTTATTGTTCATCAATAATAATATTTTTCTTATATTATCATATTCATAATTATCACAAAAATGTTTGCATTTTTTATAAACTATTATCATATCTTCAAACCAGATAGGTAATGTGTTTTGTAACATCGCTGGTATTTGTAATATATATGTATCAATACTGGTTAACAGTTTTATATTTACATCTTTAAAATGTAAATTAATTTTATTTTTTATACCTAGTACATCTTCCGAACTCAGGTTGTCAAATAATACTTTAAAATGTATATCATATATATTATTGTTACAGTTAAAAACAAAGTCATTACATTGTCGCTTCTGCTCTGTTTCTGCTATTCTCAAAGCATTCAGATCCTTATCATTTTTAAACTTTTTTGCTTTAATAATATTATCCTTTATTTTTGAGGTTAATTGCGTTTGTTTTTTTGTATCGGTTATACGTTCACATACACTATCTAACAACTCCTCGTAGTAATCAATGTCGCGCAGCTCATCAAATTCAGCATTATACTTTGTAAAAAGCATTTCTTGATTATATGTTTCGACACGGTCTTGTTCGTCTTTAAATTTCTGTTTATAGTATTCAAGTATCGGCAATAAAAATGAATTGCTATCTTCTAATAGTTCTGATATCATTTTAATAATGTGCTCAAAATCGTTCTCACCAGTATCAAAAAATATTTTTTTTAGTGTACTAAAATATGTAGTTTTAGTATCGATATTTCTAGATGTATCTGATATTATACTGAAATAGCTTAATATATCTTCTTTGATTTTAGCTATGTTGCACTTATCTATATAAGTAATGTGCGTTTTGAAACAATTGATCACTATTTTATTATAGTCTATATTTGAAAGTGTTATATGCTTTTCCATTTCTATTATGTTTGTCAATAATGTTGGAAATGTTATACTGCCATTTACCGCATCAATATATATCCCACATGTAGCATAATATTGCTGTTTTTTATCATTATATATTCTTTTATATTCTGACAACAGATCATCAATTTGATTTGAATGTTCTGTGGAACATTGTTTGGGTTTTTGTTTATATCTATCATTAATCATAGTCATAGTAATTTCTAATTGATCTATACTCTCAACGTGAGCGTTAATAATATTATAATATTTTTTAAACTCGTCCAAATACCGAATAGTTGCTGTAAGCTCGTTTTTTTTTGTTTTTACATCTATATAATCTGTAAAATGTTTCTTAATGTCACTATCGTTAGTTAATTTTACAAGTTTATCTAATTTTTCATGGGTAGGAGTATGTGATATTAATACATTAAACACTTCTATATATTTTTGTAATATTGTATATTTATTAATTGTTATATTGTATTTTGAGCTTATCTCTAACATATCGCCAGCCAAAAAACATAACGTGTCTTTTATATTGTCATATAAAGTAAGATTTATCAATTGATCACGCGATAACGCTTCACAACCAAGTTTTATCCGATCATCATATTTACAACACAGATCAATAACATCCTTTGCATAAGTCATGTATATGTCAAGTAATTGTTTAATAGTTGGTTCGTGCTTTATATGTTCAAAATGTTGACCATATGTGTGTATATTACTACATATACTCGTATTATTCGTTATCGTGTTTTTAAGCCTTTTACAGTGATCGGTTAGCAGCGCGGTCACGTGTTTGCTATATTCAGTAACGCGGTTCATATACAATTGTTTATATTGTTCAATTTGAGTACGCGTTAAACATAATGAAGATGTGATATATTTATGATTACTCAACGTTAGTTTTTCTAACATTTTTTTTTCAAATATCGGTGTATGTAATTTATTTAGCACGTCTAATAGTATATTATAATACTTATCACTAGCTGGCACCATGTTAAAATATATATTAAACGAACAAAAGTTGTGTTTATTTAAGTATGCCAACATATTTGTAAAACACGGTAATACGGTGTCGTTAATAGTTTGTGCTTCGTTTTTTATACTGCATATTATGTATTTATATATATAATATTGTTCAATCTGTTTAGGTACATGTTTTGGTAATGGCCAATTGGGTAATTCATATATAAAATAATTAGTATCCAACTCATCCATATTGATTTCTTTTTGTTTTTTTATAATATCACACACGGGCGTGTCAATTTTACGTTTTATAGGTGTCCCTGTTTTAACAATTTCCATATCAATACACTCATCTAGTGGAAAGTTAACTAACGTGATATGTTTTAATTTTAATTTAACATTGCAAAAGCCGTCATGTGTTTGAGATTGGAATTTATCTCCAATTAAAACATTAAATTCAACAGTATCTGATTTTATATAGATTTTAAAATGTTCTATAATACTATTATAATTATCCGAAACGTATATAAATGCAGCTGACGCGTTGTTACCGTGGCTGTCAAATATATAATATGTACCATCCAATACGGCATATCCTATGAACTTACATCCATGTTGCACAATCACAAATCCTCGTGTAATATGTTCTATATAGTGGTTATAACAATAAGTGTTTATTTTTACAGCAGAGTTAATATTGTTATAAATAATGTTAGTAACAAAAATATTGACCATTGTTTTAACATTTATTTTTACATTTGTCGGCAGATCTGTGATATACAACATGTGGTTACCGGGGTGTATATTATCCCCGTGTTGTAGTATCATATTTATAACATTTTTATTTACGATTCTATTCCCAAGTGATAACCATAAATGAAATATTAAACAATTGCTTAAACATTGGACACCTCCATGTTTAAATCTGCTATGCAATTGGTTACAGTCTCCATAAAAATACTTTCCTCCCATGTTTCAGAATTATTATATATATCTATACAACATGGTGAATATTTTTGTCCTTTATATTCACTTGGTATAGTATTTATTGTATATGTTTCGGTTTGTGATAATTGTATGTACTGTTGGTCACCGAAAATAATATTGGTGTTTGTACTTTTTAATACATTACTTTGAGGTTGTGCATTAAATATATTAAGTATATTTACTAATTTATTGATTATTTTATCAGATAATTGTGTAATATAATATAAAATATGAATGTAATTATAAATATATTCTATTTTTACCAATACATTTGAGACATGTTGTGTGAAATCTATAAATACTTTACTTGGATTAAATGCCAATATATTACTTAAATCATGTTGTATATTCATATAAATAGACGATATTAAATTATATATAACACAATAATTATATTTTATTTCTTGTATAATAAAATATTTTTTCCTAAATGCAATTTCAGTTGTAATTAACATATTATATTTTTGTATATTATTACGTATATTTCGGATATATGGTAGTATTTTGTCATATATGTATAAATCATTAGTACCTGCATCATTTATTTTGATACAGGATCGTATAAATGTTTCATTACTGTAAGATTTTAATAACTGCTTTAAAATAGTACAGTCTTCGTCGTTTAGTGTGTTAGAAATTAACACATTATATATTATTACTGCTGCGTTATAATAAGGTTTAAATCGATCATCGGTAACAAATACTTTACTATATACATAAAGTTTATATAATGTTATATCACAGTCTGTAATTTTCTGTTTAGATAATTTTTCCAATGTTGTGTTAATCTCATCAAGCAGTCGTGACACAAATTCTCCTTTGTGTTGTGAGATTAATTGCTCGTGTAAAATATAGTTTGATATAAATGTTGTTATCATATCTTCTTTTGTTGCCTTGTAATTTGATATTTCTATAGATCCAATTGATGATGTATAAATATTATTTATAAACTGGAAAAATAAAGATATATTTTGACATATACAATTGTTGTATTGACTCTTTGAAAATATTTTCTTGTAAAGTTCGCTACATTTTAAAGTATGTCCTATAATTTTATTGCTATTCGGCATTTTTACTATTTTACAGTTTCTAGATATGTTTAATATATTATTTATTCCAATATACGTAGGTGAATATTCGTCAAATGCGTCATGTATATAAATGCCCAATTGGCATATTGTATTAATTTTTATACATAGGTCGTCACTATTGGAATAATTTAGATACTTTTGACAATTATATTTAGTAAATCCATGCGTCAATAATAGCTTTATTTTAACATCAAGTGTTACATCAGCATATAATCTTTGTGTTATATCAGTATACAATTGGAAAATATTCACATAATATGTTTTATACGTGGTAACGTTATTCAATATATGTTTTAACGCATAGTCATGAAACATGATGTATTGCAAATTGATATTTGCCAATACGGCTTCTATAGCTATATTGGGAATATTTACTGAATAATTTAAATATAATTGTCTATCGACATATTGTAAATTTTTGTTTTTTATTGATAATATTAGTTGTATAAGGTATGGATTAGTATGATTACACGAGAATTCGTTTGTTAGAATATGAATATGCAAATTATTAATCATTTCATTAAAACGTGTTTTGAATATTTCATTTTGAGTAATTACATATAAATGATAACTTATAACAACCCTATCAATAATTGAAATATTATTATCGGATATAATTGACACATATATATCATATTTCTTATTTTTATTATACGGTATGAAATAATCATAATGTATGATATAGTGTGTAATGTGAAAGCAATACACCGTAATACATTTGCTAAATATATAATTGGTATATTCAACTAGGTCGTAAGAAAAAAACTCATTGTCGTGTTTAATTAAAGATTGAATACATTTATATATAATAATATCTTCGCTTGAAAATATATAGTCCGTGTGCTTTTGTAAAGTATTGATTATATTTATATGGGCACGAAACGATTCTTTATTACATTTCAATTTAAGTAGAAAAATAAATAAAACGTGATCTGCTGCAACAGAATCGCCAGCGGTCAACTTATTGATTCGCCAAATTGTGTGTTTTACATTTGTTTGTGTTACATTTTCAACATATTTATATAAAATGTCAATATTAGAACCTAATACTTTTAATGACGACATAACCAATTGTATAAAAAATTATATTTTAAGAAAAAGATTAAGGTTAGAAATAAACAATACATTAACTGATAAAGATACTGTAAAAAATATGCTTGAACAACCATCCAGTTTAAATATAATTGACAAATTACACAAAGATATAAAAACAACTACATTGTCACTATATATTAGTTCCTTTATTACAACATCTGCATATTTCACCGAAATGTATACAGATTCAATTATATTTTATATTAATAATTTAAACTGGCTTGCGCAGCCAATGTCCACAGACAAGTTTAAAATAACATTAAATACAATATCTCAAGAACTAAAAGCATATAACTGTTTTCCGCAATACCAACCAGTTTGTTGTCCATTAGATTTTATTTTATATTTTGCAAACAATACATCGCCCGAATTACAAACTAAATTATTAAAAAAGTTTCAAAAAAAGAAACATATATTACAATATTTTAATGATATAATTAAAACTGGGCTGGCAGATAACATATTTTTAGATAACATAATTACACCATGTGGTATTTTACACAAACCGGTTATTGCAGATAGTGTTTTAAATAAAATACATTGTAATATTGGTTATGTGAGTAATGGGTTCACCATACCTAAGTGTATATTTATAGATTTTGATAACGATGATAAATATTATGAAAAATCGTTTATATATATTGTTATAGTATATGTATTATTACAAGATAATTTTGAATTTTATATTGTCAAGAATCACGATTGTGATTTAGCCCCAAAATTAATGGGAATGTTCAATACCATCATTTTCAACAATATAAGACAAAATAAACAATATGAAAAAACTATAGTCTATAATAAAATTGGTTATATCAAAACCAAATATAGCGTATATTGCGCAGATCAAATTGAATACATAAATTTCACAGATTTTTATAATATATTATTCCCACATTGGTACTTATTAATTTAAGACTATCTTATATAAATATGATTTACAATATATAATTATTATTACTAATATTATACTCATAATAATAACGGTCACACATTTTAAACACATGTTAGATAACACATTGGCAAAACATATAGTATATAATGTGTTTTTTTCACTATCACCGGTATCTTTATTATAACTGTACAAGCTTATGATATAGGATATAATAGCATATACCATCAAACCAGTACAATATGTTACAGTAACAATTATAAATATTACATTTTTATGTGATATAATTGTAAAATATATCATGTATATTAATAATATATAACTACAGAACAGTATAGTATATTCAAGTATAATATGATATAGTAAAAAGGGATTCGATATTATATATATTATATTATCTTTTTCATCAGCAACTAGTGAGACATATTGTGAATAAAAGGTTTTAAACATTAAATTATCAAACACTGTGTAGTTTTTATTCACACGCTGTGCCAGCAGTCTTATAAACGTGTGAAAAGTTGTTTTATTGTTACATATTTTAGATGTATTAATACTATCAAGCTTCTGTACGCTAGGCGATCGTGGCAGTGTGATTCCATATTGTGACCTAACCATGTATATAAAATGTGCCGCTAGGCTTAACACAAATATGTATATATTAAAAGTTAATAATCGCTTAAATATATGAACATTGTTGTCTCGTACATTGTATATTTGTTTATAATGATCATCGCTATAAATCATAGATGAATTTTTTAAATATATATTTGTAGTGCAACGTTTAGTTATATTTGTGTAGTTGATTATATTCGTAGTAATGTATATGTATATATTAGAATATTTTTCATATGTATATTTACTTAATGTATTATTATACGTTTCATATTCACAACCAACATGTGTTGTAAAATCAAACATATATGTAAAATAATATAAAATAAAAATAAAATATAATAAACAAAAAATAATATTAAATATAAATATGTTATTCATATTTTATAGTGAATAATGGCTGTTTTTTATTATTATTACATTTATTTGTAAAACATTTATATTCAAACGCGATACTGATACAATTATTATATCTGACGTTTATATAATAAATACAATTATATTGTATTTTTGAATGATCTAACTTCAAACATATTGTACGTTTCTCCAATTCTACAAATATATTTGTATCTGAAGAATTTGTTCTAAATATAAATTGTGGATTACTAAAATAATCAGATTTTGTAGAATAATTTTCATTCAAATACGCTTTAATTCGTGGCCATACGTTATGTGAAATAAAATCAACACTTGACATACCATACGTAGTTTCAATAATTTTATTTATATCAATTTGTGGATATGTTATTTTTACAGTGTCCTTTATGGATTTTTCAACAAAGTCCATTTTTTTAGAACAGGTGTACACATGTGTGATGTTAGCGTACGTGTTACTGTGAAAAAGAAGGTTTTCCAATTTAAAATGATTATTATCCTTCAAAGTATTTTCATCTATAATAATGGGCAAGAGCCTTTTATGAAACTGACCATCGTTGGATAATTTATACATAAACGGCAGCCTCACCGAATGCCCATGTTTGTATATATTAGTGTCTATATACCCATTGTGTAAATTAAAATATTCATTTGTTAGTCTATGACAAAAATTATCAGTAGATATTACCAAATTCATAGCACGGCTAATATTATCTAGTATGTCCATGCCAAAACACAATATGTGATTTGGAAATGGTGCGCATATTCGTAGCCCTATTTTAGTGATACATTTACACGGCATATATAATGATATAAGGCTTTCGTCATATGTAAAATCCGTAATATATTTAGAAATGTTTTTCAAAATATCTCCAATGTGGTAAATATCAATATTACCGTCTCCACCGTGATTGAAGTAATCATCTTCATTATTACAATCATCCACGCGTGTGTTTGGACACTCTGATTTAAACATGTATATTGGAAAAACATCATTTATGTTGAAAAAAATAAAAAAGACTTTATATATTAACTGTTGTATCCTACTTAAAAATGCATATAATAAAATAACAGGGAGTGGTTTCATTAAATCTAAATCAATATCAATAATATAATTGCGTATTGCTAGATATTTATTAAAATATTCGTGTCTTGAGATATAAATCTGTTTCTCCTGCACAGACGTATATCTATTAGTGTTCACCGCAGTTTTAACATTATTTGTAAGATTGTGTATATGTATATATTTATCAGTACATTTATCACACGTATTAATAGCATAATGTAGATTTAAAATATGTTCCAGCCAGTTTTCATTATATATAACCGCGAACACACAAGAACCCGGTAAATCTATTCTATATAACGCACAACATTTAACAGTGACTTGTTTCAGAATCATATCTAGTATAAATATGGATGTCCCTGAAATATTTATACAATGTTTTTTTGCACATATAGCAAGTAAATTTTGTATGTTAGATTTAGATATATTCATTATTATACCATTTTTCTTTAACTCTCCTTCTAGTGTATCGAATAATAAACTGACACTTGTTTTGTTACCACACCACATCGATAATTGGCCCGCGCATTGATTATATGTTTTGTCACACCACAAACCACCTATGTTATAATCATTACAACTATTTATTGTAAAATACATATCTATATATTGTTGTATATTAAAATATTTATCTATAAATCTGAATAACGTATTTGTACTGTTCGTTATTAACAAGGTTTTGTTATCCGAATTATACACATTGGACTGTAAATATTGTTTAATGTTGTTAACATTATAACATTTATCATATGCCAAGTATATAAACTGGACCATTTCGTTTATTTCAAAAGGTAACGTTACTCTATACGTGTTTATATTAGATTCTATGTGCTCAAATTCTGTAATATCGAGTTCATGTCTGGCGTCTATAAAGTCACACATGGTTGTGTATATTTTCTTATGTATACTGTTGTAGAATAAAATTGCAATATCTTTAAAACAGGTGATGTTTGATATATCAACATTGTCTGATTTATCTATACTAAACATATTTACGTAGTATCGTATGTTTGAGATAGTTAAGTTATGCGTATTGTTGTATAGATAATATAAAAACGTGTATACATAATCCTTTTCAGTGTTTCCAAAAGTTTGTATTAACCAATGCACGTTATCAAACACATAATATTTGCGGCGCATGTACCGTAAAAATGTATTGTTATAACATATTATTATGTCTTGTATATATGTAAAATCATCTGTGATTTTATTATATGTATCTGTTATTAGATATTTATAAATCTCATATGTTAAAGTTTTATTCAACAATTTGTATAAATATTGTGTATTAAACGTGCTATTTTTAAACATATGTAATATTGTCTGATGCTTACGCTCGTCCGTTACACCTACAAAAAAACAGGGCAAATATACACGTCTTGCAGTTGTTATATCATTGGATAACATATTAAAAGATATATTATAAGGTGTAGTGAACTCATAGTTATCGATAAAAAAGTTATCTATAATAACTACACACTCTGTATCTGATTGGCCAGTTAAAAAATTTAATACATTGTTAATATTGTCGTCATTGAACGTAAATAAAACATCGTATAATGGCATTTCTATACCGTATATTTTGTTGCAAACATACAAAGAAGTATCAATTGATAGATGATAAAGGTACAGACCTCGCGCCGATGTTGTCAATAAATGAATTTAAATCATATCTAAATAGTTTACTGCCAGCCGGTATGGAAATATCAATAAGCGATATAGAGAAATATCACAACACCAGTGAAAGATTTACGTCATTTATAATTATTTGCCGCAATTTATTACAATTGGTTCATTATATAAACATGTGTAAAAACAATTTTACCGATGCTAATAAATTGGAGCAACAGAACATATCGGAAAACCTCGCACAGGCACGGATGCAATATACAGTTCTTCATAAAATATTTTTACAAATATTGAATCCTGTGAATAATATAGATATATTAGATGTGACGGTAGATGAATCTATAAATAATATAATAAATATAAAAGACCTGGAAAAATCATTAATAGTATCAAATACAAACACCGCAGACGTTAATAATGTAATTAACATGTTTAATAATACAACAAAATCACAAAGTATAGAACCCATACTAGATTCTGATATCATATTACCCTCCGCGGCAACCCATGATCCAGCTATTGATGAGGGGGGGTTTGTACCAGAAGGCTCAAATATAAATATAGTATTAGAATCACATATTTAAAACGCCAACAAACTCATCATAGCGTTAAGTGCTTTTGTTTCTTTTATTGTATATGATATGTTAGCAAATGTACATATATATTTAAATGTTGGTACCCATTTGTTAATTTTATTTTTGGAAAGATATTCGGCAATGTCACACAGTCGTTTTTTATCCATAGTCAGGGCCGCGTTATTTTGAACTAGTTTATGACAATCTATTAAAAACATGACTTGTTCTTCTTTTCCGATATATGGAGCCAATAACATAAAATCTTTCGATGGTTTGTCAGATATAACAGCGTAATTTACACCCGACAGACCGAGAGTTAACAACGGGCCAGCACTTTTTTTAATTACTATTTTCTCAGTTGACATTTTTTTATATATATTGTTGATGCGTTTTAAATCTGTGCCCGCGTGCGGTATGCTATGATCGAATGATGTGATATTGTGTAAATGTTTTGGTATAGATATTAATTGTGCGATGGGTTGACTCACACCCACATGTACATCGTACACGGTTGTATTATATAATATTACGTAGAGCGGGCCACCCGCGGCCCAAATCGCCATGGGTGAAATTATACCATATTTTAACAATAGTTCATGTTGTGTAATAAAGACTGTATTTGTATTATCACACAGCATATGTTTTGTATTATATTTTACAATTTTTACCTGTCCTTTTTTTATAGTAAACGCTGAGTGTGCCGTAACTGTATGTCCAATATGTGATTTTAATATATACGGAGACATATCATCTATCAAATTATTAACATGCGGCATTATATCAAGTATAATATTAACGGTCATAATATAATTTGTTGGTAAATCTGAGGGCAGGATATATATGTATAAATATAATATATTATTAGTTTTTGATAACATTATAGTGGTGCCCGAGACACTGCAAGTATATTTGAAACTAGAATAATGTTTCAGATCGTTATCCATTTTTATACGTCCACGCATTATAATGTGATCACCGTCCCGCAATTCCAGCGATAACCTTTGACTGGGTATCGTTATAGTGATATCTTTAACGGCGTTTGATATGTTAAGAAACCTACACATGTTTGTTATATCCGGAACAAACTCGATATTTCTACAACGAATGTCATTTATATCTAGTGATGTTGGTGGTAAATTATAACAAAAAAAATTATCGTTAACCGGTAATACGACCAATGACGCTTTTAATTTATATTTATCCATAAATATATCTTCACCACTATGATTTATTATTGTTATTGCAGGATTTATTACTTTATTAGTGATCACGCCAGATTGAATAGTGTACGTACGTGATAAATCTAAATGTTTATTATTTGGATCATATGAGAAAAAGCCAATTACATTTTTAGGTAACATTAATATCACATTTAGTGTTATGTTATAGGATATTTTTGGTTTTAAATTAATAGAATTTGTATTTAATACAACTAAGAACCCATTCTCGTATTTTACATTTTGATTATCGTTTGTATCATATTGAATATTTAAACATGAGTCTCTTGCATATACTGGCGTTGGTAATTTCGCTGCCATATTATTTATATGCTGATGATTTTTTCGATAAAGATTGTAATAGTCACGATTATTCAATTTCAATACAATCGCCAGCCACTGTATTATTTATAACAAGTTTTTTTTGTATACTTATAAGTACAATATTAATCATATTTAATACTTGTCATCGATTTGTAACAAATCAAATAAAAAATGGCGTCCAAGAAAACAAGTAATACAGATCGGTCAGACAAACCCGAAAAATTAACCAAAGTAAAAACTCCAGTTGTGAGTGAAAAGTTTAAAATCCCCCCAATTTCCAAAGACAATATGAAATCAACAACAACAAAAACAGCACGCAGGGATCATTCTTACGAGAAAGAATCGAAAACTACACATAGAGATCATGCGAAAGAAAAAGACCCAAAAACTACACGTAGGGCACATTCTAAAGAAAAACACTCTAAAACTACACTTAGGGATCACTCTACAGAGAAAGCCTCAAAAAACACAAGAGGCATTAGCAAAGCGAAACTTGACAGATACAAAGAGTCCATTTTTGATGATATCGTAAGTAAACTGTGTGAAAAACAATCTGACATGTATAAAGTTTTATTAAAATCAACCAAAACAGCTGATATAATAAAAACATTAGAAACTGTAATATTAACGTTCACTTTGTTCGATCCCATTGAAAAAGTATCGCATTCATTTAAATTAGATATAGACTGGGGAATTTTAAAATGTGCCGGTGACATATAATGTACCATGTATGTGTGTCTTTTATTCCGGTTGATATATACTTTTGTATTTTGTAAATAAAAATATTTAAAGCAAAACTTTTATATCTATTCAGTTTATTTTTTGTGTGGTGCATGTCAATTTTAATTATGTCGTACATAAATGAATATAAAAACCTGATTGTAACGTTTTTAAAACATGAAGAATATCCGACAGACGATCAACATTTTCAATATACAGAATCTGAATATCTAAGTGACAAAATGAAGACTAAAGAATTGTGTTCAAGTTCTGTGTATACCTTACGGCTGTTCGATAAACCAAAATATTCTGTAACTGATATTGAGTATTTTTCAAGTTTGGATCACCATATAAATAATCAAACAAATTCCTTTATTGCAGCATTTATAACAACATTTTGTTATCATATAAACGAACTATATACAATATTTTCTAAATCATACACCGATGCCACAATTAATAGTTATTTATATATTATAAAAAATGGTGGGAACGCCAATCCAGACATTCAAGAAAAATTGGAATTATATATGAAAAGAAAATGTGAACAAGAGTTATGCGGTTTTGTCCAACATTGTATAAGTATTATACCACGTGTTATAATAGATAGAAAATTAAACTGCTATCGTAAAATCATTAATAAAACAATAGACACACAACGGGTTATGAATTTAAAAGAATATGTTTATCGGACGTTTGACGAACACACGCTATATCAACTCCAACTAGTTCTACCATCTAAATATAAAATGATGTACAATATAGAATATATTAACAGTATTAGAACAAATTACGGTTTAATCGAACTAGAATGTTGTAAATATCAACTTTATTCAGAACCCCTATCATCGTCTTCCTCTTCGTCGTTATCAGACGCATCGCCACCCCAAGATCCCCGTACGCCAAACAGTAAAGGAACTAAACGTAAACACAAAGAACATAATTTATCAGACGAACACATATTAGCAATCAATCAACCAATAGTACAATGTTCAGGATTTTCAGGTGAATTCACATTAATAAATATACCAACCAAAGATGTAGACGTAACTGTTACAAAAATATGTATACCATCTCCAATGAGTACAACATCAACACCCCAGTCTGATATAGAACATAGTCCCATACAACCGGTATTTTTTAGACAAACTTTGGGTGATTCGGATAATACCGACAGTTCTACCAAACCATCATCACCATCTAGTATAGACGATGATGATGATAAATCACAAGATTCTGCACTAGAAGATACAGACTGTTCGGATGCTGAGTTACAGATATCCACCTCAAGCTACAGTGGGTCAGATGCAGAAACAAATAGCATTAAGTCGCAGCCCGGTATACGTCATTCTTGTAGAGAACATAGTAACGAGTCAACGTCTAGTACAGATTCCAGTAAACAATATAGTGATACAGAACATAGTAATACGTTAAAGTCCAGCGTACGTTCCGGTAAAGAATACAGTGACGACAAAAGAGACACACCTACAAGTAACGGGCAACCGTTTAAATTTCAATTTAAGCCTACAATAAAAAAGTACCATAGAAAATCTTATAAACCGACACAAAAACCATATCACACAAAATCTTATAACCCGCCCAACGTTACACCAACTTCTATGGACGGTGCATCTACAAGTTACGAACAAACAGACCGATCATATAAAACCCCGTCGGTATCATCTCACAAGGTAGATTTACCTGTTTTCAACACATCATCAGAACCAACCAAAGAACTTATTATGACTATTGTATCGTCAATTTATACGGCTTGTTATACCAATGACATTACCGAAACAGAATCAAAAGTTATCCAAACAAAATTTAATTTGGAAGATGATGTAAAATTATTGATACCATATATTATGAATATAGAACCAGCAAATACAACCACAAAACGACAAATAAAGAAAGTAATTAAAGATTATATTGAAAATATCATCAGTACATCTAAAAATAAAGACATAGAATATATTAAAACTAAAAAACAAAGTTTATTAGAACAGTTAAACATGTGGCTTATGTTATTAAAAATAAAAGTGTTTGTTGAACTTGATAAAATAGTAAACACTATAGAAAAGATTATTATTTTACAAAACAAAACATATCTTAATGTAGACCAAGAGACTGAATATTATAATTTAACCACTCAGCTGTCTAAATACACCAACACCACAAACTGATGACACAAACAACTTTGTATGTATTTGTTTTTTATGAAGAGATGTTTGCTGGTCTCGTATATTTCTATTAACAACAACTGTGTTTCTTAGAACTAGGCGTCTGCCAAAAACAGCTTTCATTCTGGGTAATAAAATTCCAGAAACAACAATTGTCGTTTCTGGAATGGAACGATAATTGTCGTTTTGAGAATTACAATCTTCAAAACTATCTTAATTTTAAATATTTAATATTTTTATTTCCTGAATATATTTTTTCGCAAAAGACGATGGTTGGTTCTAATAATATTAATTTCAGACTGCCCAGTTTCTTGTCCCAGAATATAGTGCAAACAGAAACAAATATACCTTAATGCAAAGCAAGATACTGAATTGAATATTATAATGAAATCACTCAATTATATAAATATACCACACCAAAAACTGATGACAGAAAAAACTTTGTATGTATTTGTTTTTTATTTGCAAATAAAAACACTTTGTTTGTTCAGTAAATAAGTGTCAGTTCATTCTTGTATAAGTAATACAATATTAAAACTGTATTCAACATATCCTGTATATCTAATAAATGAGTGGCATAGTATAGTAAACATCTTATATAACGAGATACAATATACACCAGAACTGTTTTTTATAATAACAGACTTGCACGGTTTGTTTATTATTATCGATTCAACGTCTTTAACGATTTTAATCCCCTTTATTGTATCATCTATAGTACAGCACTGATGTGACATACACGTTAAAGTACAAATTAAAATATACCAAGAAATAATGTGCATTGCTTATATCTTTATATTTATTGTCCACAATATAATACAAGTTTGCTTTGTTGTTCTATTAATACAGACAAAATTGTCAACAGTTTGTTATTCATATCATCAACATTTGTTAATATTTGCTGTAAATGACTGGCATAGGGTACATCTTCACATATAGTGTCTGTTGTTGGTGTACATACAGATCGTTGAAACCTACAAGTGGAACATGGTATACACGCAGTATATTGGTTACTCGTTGGCATATATGTTAGTTGTGGACACACCGCGCACACAGTATCTGTCAACAAAGAACACGGATGTTTTATATATGTACCAGGTGGACACGTGGAACAACATATAACCTTGTTTTCAGCATCGGTTAAATAATAGGTAGACGTTGTACATTCTTTAATATTGGTTTCCGAAACTAAAAATGGTAATTCTCCTACTGTTGTGTGTAATAGTTTAGAAAATATTATATATTTTAAAATAATATACATGTTTCAATAACTTTTATTATATATCGAAATATTTTATATATAAAAGTTAAATAGTTTTAACAGGTACAAATGTTATATAATGTATTCTATTATATGTTTGTGCGGCACATGTATATAGATATGTATATATAATATTATGCCCAGTCAGATACAGATAACACAAATGTATGTAATTACCATTATCTTTGGTGTCTTTTATAGTTTTACAGTAATATGTTACATCGGAGCCGTATATGTTTTGTGGTAATGTGTTCTCAATTAGTATATATAAATATACATATGGTGTTGTTGATTCTAATACACACTGTAATAAAAAATGTGTATCGGTTAACACGTGGTTTACTGCTATATAAATATCTGGCAATTGTTTAAATAACTCTGCCGGCATTTTATGAAGTAAAAAATCAGCTATTATATTATGAGTAATGAAACAATCGCAGTTTCCTGACTCAATCATGAATAACCTGTAATCTATGTTGTCGTATTCAAGGGGTTTGTTATATCCTAACATCAGTAATTCATCTTGTAGTGTTGGATATACACTATAATCCATCTTTACCAACGTGTTCTCTTTATCTATATTGCATTCACACCCAGGAAAAGAAATTGAATCTAAGGACCGCATACTGATCAACTTAATCCAGTTTAAATAAATGAAAAAACACATAATACACATCATTTTTATATATCAAGAGTATTTTATTTTTCACACAAAACAGTTATGATTTAATATATACAATTATAAATAATTATGATATGAAACCAAATCTTTTATCAAATGTGTCATAGTATATGATTCCATACGTGTATTATTATTCTCGTTTAGTCTTTTTACAAACATTTTTTTTACTACAGCACGTGGTACAATATTGTCTAGTATCAGTTTGTTTACTTCTGGCGATAAACTATTATTAAACAGTATATTAGTTTCAAGTGTACAGTTACGTAGGTGCGTTTGTTGATATCCTTTTTGTTGAATATATTTTATTAATACGTGTCCATACGTGATATTCATAAAATAACAGTTAGTATTATATTTTACATGTTCCTCCAACACTATATCACCTTTTTTCCAATTGTACAATTTTAATCCGCATGAAAAACATTGAACAGAATCGTTGCTCATGTTACAAGAAAAAAGACCGTTATCGGCCAAATCAGATTTTTTAATATTGTTGTTCGAATCATCCCAATAAAATAGACTCTGCATACGGGTTTCAATATTACTATATTCTGGAAATGAACAAAAATAAATACCAGAATTCATAATCTTCAGTAACATGTTACAATTGGGTTTTAATTTATAATGTTTGTCCAACATCCACGATAGTTTCCGTTTTAGTTCTACGTTTGGTATTGTTATATTTATTCTTAATGCACATACTGTACATTCTATATAATTGTTGAATGTTTTGAAATATTTATCACTAGTTTCGCATAATACTCTGTCATCCAGTGTACACGCACTACAATCGGACTCGATCTTAGACATTTCTAATTCCATTTGGGCACTGTTTCAAATATGAAAACCGGTTGCTTTAATATAGCCGTCAAAGGAATCGGAAACCACCCACATCCTAACATTAATGAATTAGAAACCACTCACACACTGAAATCATTTTATTATGTATGCCACCCGTTTGTCATACATAATAAAATAATTTATATACTTACTACACTGACATCTGTTTTTTTCCTTTTGTCCTTAAATAGTAGTACGTATCCGCCATTTAAATTCCGGTCTAAAAATATTCCAAGTATTGGGAAAAACATACAAAATATAAAACAGAAATGAAATGCAATATATATTAAAAAATTTAAAAACATAGCTGACCAGCAATCTATAGAATTCACGTCTATAAATAACGCCCACCAACTGTAAATATATTTAAATACGAATCCTATTAGTATGTATAATAAATGTATTCTACAAGTTCTAATTGACCTTTTCATGACTTTACATGTTTTGGTGGCTAACGATGTGTCTGTAGATAAAAAAAAGGAATATATTAAAAATAGACAACATATCGTAAATAGAACTATGTAGTAAATCCACTCTACATTAAATACATGTAGTTCCATACTACACGTTGTGATTAGTATACCATTAATTAATAGGAATAATGAGTTTATACTCAATAATATAACCCATACTATAATAACAATTTTATTAATACATTTTATTACAAACTGTTTTTTAAACAGTGTAAAAAATAGACAATTGAACAACAATACACACAAGTGTGTTATTAATATCGAATTTTCGAGAATCTCATATAACAATAAACAAACACAACAGGTATTATTATTTATAAGTGTATACAGTATATATATTATGATAAACAAATAATTTGCAAATGTCATTTGATAAATTAATAATTTACATATCAATTTTTTAATTACCATTATAATAATTGATAACACAATTACTATAATCGAAATTATACCAAACACTGTATAACAAATTTGAATATTAAGTTGTGTCTCTTCTGATAGTTGGAATATACAATCATCGTTTAACGCCTCTTCAATATCAATCAAGCTACAACCAGGAATAACATCTTCCGTGTTCTTTATGTTGAGCATCCCTTTTTCTTACTTTAGCTGTACGCTTGTTGAAAAAAACAAGGAAAAAAAGAAATTAGTATTACAAACATTTAAAAAATAAAGATACTAAAATGTATACCTAAACGGTTAGTAGTAATAAAAAATGACAGTGTTTTATTGTTTGAATACGCGGCAAAAAAAGTTTATCAACATAAGGTGACATTTATATATTATAATCGTTAGTACCACAGACTGTGAACTATTTATAAAAAAGCTCACTTCCATCGGATACTAAATATCATAATACACCGAAAAACTATATATTTCAATAACATTACATTTTGTAACATAATATCATACGTGTAAACGGTTATAGAAAACTTAGTGTAGAATATACAGTTTGAGGTATATTTACAAACCAGTTATAATACACCACGTTTCATTAACCAGTAAAATCACATGACGATGGTAAAATAACATAATATATTGTTGCCGCCTAGGAGATTATTTAAAAACCAAATTTCCCTAACAAACAACAATGTTATTATGTATATTTTTGTCATTGGAGTTCATCTTTTCCTCCGCTGTGCGACGACGACGATCAGAGCCGGGGGCGGAAGATCGCAAAAAAAAACAACAACAG
>JAWWEH010000055.1:9639-23578 GCA_035583035.1 Eurycea cirrigera | reverse complement strand
GTAACTAAATCATCTTTTTTTCACACCAAACTGGATTCCTAAACATTTTCTTTTAATTACTGGGTACATGGAAGGAACCAGCTAAAGTGGCAATTTGCCTGAAGCCTTTTTTTTTTACAAACTACCTTTTAAAATATTTGCTTAATTGGCAAATTCAACTTTGGCTTTAATCTAATCTATCACATATTTCCACAAAATGACGTTTTGTAGTTAACTTTAAATGGTAAATCAGTTTGAATGTTACCATTTTTAATCGACAAATTTTGCATTTCTTCCTAATTGTTGTTTTGATTATTTTCATAGGGTATTGCAGGAACCGACGTTGCAAAAGAAGCCTCAGACATCATTCTTACTGATGATAACTTCTCAAGCATTGTTAAAGCGGTTATGTGGGGACGAAATGTATATGATAGTATCTCTAAGTTCCTTCAGTTCCAGCTCACTGTCAATGTAGTTGCAGTTATTGTTGCTTTCACAGGAGCATGTATTACACAAGTAAGTAGTATTTTCTATGTGCATTTGTATTTTTTGAGTGGTTTAAATAAAGGAACTATGTGCTCACAATGAAAAGTAATGCATGTGTTATAGCATTTAAAGCATTAAAAGATAAGTAATTCAGGTGTACTTCTGATGACATCTTCATTAATGTTATAATGTGCCTAATATTGTTTCCTCTAACATTACACATTTATTTTCACTACAACAACTTATAAACCATTTTACAAATCTTACACTTCAGATGACCATTTTTATTTTATCATATATTTTTTATTCACATTAAACCAACTTTATTACTTTATACCTATATTTTTCATCTTTTGAGCTAGTATCAACTTACAACTACAATATATACCACAATCTACATAATCACAAAAATAAAGACAACCCAAAAAATGCTTGGTACCAAACCAATGGTAAGTGTTACTTTACTTTTTATCATTTCTTTCTCTTCATTTATATTGTACTACTTTTCACAGTACTGTATATCGTCTAAATCATATTTGCTAAACAATACATGTCACAATATAATCTTGTAAAGCTCAAGTATACTTTTACCTGCTAATATTGATGTCAAATCTTTTACACCTCTATTTCTAATATTTAATGCAAATACATTTAACATTTACTTCATAATGACATTTTATTACATGTAATAACTGTGTTTATTTTCTTTACAGTTACTATAAACTAGAAAACAGAAACTACAACAGAATATAGAGTATCAACCATATTGACTACAAAATAAAATACTACTAAACAATTGGTAAGTGTTACATGTCTTTTCATCAATTATTTCTCTTAATTTATACTGATTTACCTCACAAACACTACTATATATCTACCATTATTAACAAATCATACATCTACCTTTTATATTTTACTTAACAAGATATACTTGGTGACACGATTAGTTGTAAAATTTGATATTTTATACTAATACCATGTAACTTCATTTGCTGTAAACTATCATTTAATTTGTCTTTACTCTAAGTCTCATCTTTACAATTACTATTAGTTATAACATCAACAATGTACTAATTACCAAAACAAATTATTACCAACAAACTATAAACGAACAACTGATAAATTTACAATCAATTATCTCACTGTTTAGTATTTTCTATTATTGTACTACTTCTCACAGATTTGCATTGATTGTATCGTTCATGTGGTTTTGTTGTTATTAGTCTACTGTCTTGAGGCCTACAGCCATACTGCCAACTTAAATTGTTACATAATAAGTATGATCTCTACTTAGCATGTTTATGCAATAATATTTCACAATTGCAACATTTTCTTTAGACAATATATTGAGATTCTTATTCACAACAGGTTCTTACGTTCTACTAATAAAAACAACATCTATTTTAATGTGCAATATAATTTCTTTCAATATCTGTATTGTTCTTACAGCAACTGCAAAACCTAAAGAAAAGGAAATACAAAACTATCAAATATTCACTACTAAGTAAACTACAACTAAACTTTTTGTAAGTATTACATTACTTTTAATTTGTTTGTCTTTACTAATATTTAATTACCAGCTCCTTTATCTTTTAACAAACTATACTATTAACTACCAATATAAAATGCTTTTACACTTTGGAATCATCACATATTTACATTTATAGTTCTCTGTTAAAAGTAACAACATTATGGTAACTACTTTATGCTTTAAACAAAGTTTAAATTCATTATTTTTCAACCAATATAACTCATAAGAACGCAATTAATGTATACAATAGTTGGGGCTTCATTGCTTTTAAACAATATTATATGCTACTAATCAAAAATAACTAGACAAAGACGAAATTAATATTACTTACAACTGCTAAGTATGAACTACATGTATGAGCTACATGAACTGCAGCAAAAGATGTCTATTTTTATGAATAAGGCACTGTTAAATCGTTATCTATAAACATCTATGTATGCTCATCAATGCCTATTTCAAGATTTCACTTTCAGTTAAGAACTAATTGGTATTCTAATATTATTCACTCAAAATCACTTTTTAGTTCATGCTCTTGTACTTTGTATTTGTTTGATTGTCAAGTCCCTGGTAACATTTATTATTTGATTGCACTAATATCGAACTACAAAATGAATGAAGTAAACTTTATATTGTTAAATCATGTTAACTGCCACAAGATTGCTAGACGATTTGAATTTTTTAAAGTGTTGTATTTTATATAATAGAGCACATGTTCTCATCTGACATAAATTATTTTCATTATTTTTTAATACAATATTTCCATAGTCTAATATTATTGCTACTAAAATATGACACTCAACACACTTTATACCTTTTGCACTTTAATTTATGCACTTTATGCTGGTCATTTATGACAATATTTCTTCTTAAGAATAGTAACTTGCTCACATGTATCATTGCTATTTGTAAACTTTATTTATATATATATATATATATATATATATACTCTATGTAAAGTACTGTATGTAATATTATGCTTTAGTGCATTTATTTACAAATAAATATTATTATTATTATTACTATACATATCCAATAATCAAAGACTATATTAAAAATTGCTTACTTTTCATTTCTTCCAATGTCCACAATAAACATTCTATATTTCTTAGCATTTTTACAATGTTTTATAATTTTACAATACTTTTTTAAAAGACTTCATCTATTAAATATCACTGTTTTATTACAATTTCACAAAACAAGCCTTTCGGTATACAATTATCAATATAGACCTTTTTACACATCTGTTTATTCCATGTTAACTCATACTATATTAACCTTTTACATTAGTAAACAAAATATAGATTATAGATTATATGTAATACACTTCTACTCATTTTACAGTTCACAATTAAACATAACCTTGATACTAACCATGTCTTTCTTCTCTTTTGCAGATCTCTACATTTTAAGATCAACTTCTCAATTACCTGAACAAAAAAGGTAATATCTACAAATATATACATCTAACACCATGAACTACCTACATGCTAACTACCATCAAGGTCATCACATTTTTAGCACTAAATCCCAAGGCAAACAATGCCTTCCTAATAGTATATACTCTTTATTAATGCAAGTATTAAAACCTGCTAGTACATGGTCAAAAGATGAATTGCATCAAATTATGCATCATGGAGATATATTATATCATACTTTACACAACCAAACACAGCAACACTATATGCATCCAGATGAGTTACCAACACATTTAGTACTTCATAATACACAATTCAAAATTAATTTAGAGCAATATTTCTATGGTGATATTTTACAAAATAATGATCCATTCTATGCAACGCTCCAAAATTCTATCAACAATACATTCCAAAACTACACATCAGCTGTTCTTTGCATCAATGTTTACACCATAGCTATATTTAAACAACAGAACAAATATTATTTATTTGATTTACATAGCAGAAACAATCAAGGATTACCACATGCAGAAGGAAAATGTATACTACTAGAATTTCCTACTTCCACACAATTGTTACAACACATAGTACAGCTAGGACATATATTACATGATGTCGAATTTGATTCCATTCCATTTGAACTAACACCAATAACAATACAAATTATACCAAACCCATCTCAGACAACCAATGTCACTACAAGCATTCCATTTGAACTAACGCCAATAACAACGCAAATGATACCAAACACACCTCAGACAACCAATGTCACTACAAGCACTAAAACCTATGCACAAGTACTATTAACTAACATTAATACTACACTTGTCTCACCAATGAATACATGTCTAACCAAACCAACATGTACATTTCCTACACCACTAACAATAATGCCAACTACAGTACCATTAGAAACCAACACCAATACAATTCCACTACAAACCATTACTAACAAACAACTACCTAATCTACCACCAATCAAAACAATGCCAATTTTACCACAAGCAACTACTAATACCAACTCAGACAATTGCTTTGTATTGGCAGCAACAACAATATTACATCACATACTACAACATACATCAAACACATTGCCCAATTTACATGATTTTCATGACAAATGTTATAACGCACTAACTGAATCGAATATACACACTATACAAAATTTACCATCATATATAAAATATGCTAACATCCACCTCTCCCTTCAAATTAAAACTATTGTTTCAGAAATGGTATTTCAAGATCAAACCTTTCTAAAATCACTAATACCTCCTACTTTAACAATGCTACCACTATTAATATATAGCAATAATCACTACATTCCAATCTTATACAAACAAGATAAACTCTTTCATATTATCAATCCAATAACAAACAGTGATATTAATAATATTTCAAATACTATACACAATTCAATAACTACAGATAATCATTTGTCAGCACTACATATTGCATACAATATGTTACAACATCTTACTAATACAATTACTACTACAACTACCACAAATACTACAATATCAATCCTTAAAATAACAGGAAAACACATTCTACCTGCAACTTATAATCGCCATTTCAAAAAACAAAACAAACAATCACACAAAACCACTATATGTCTAACTATTCCACATTGTAATTTAACAGTAAATACAAACCATTTCTTATCAAAACAATTGCATACAAATAAAAATATTGTAACTCCAATATTACCACTAATACATAAAACAAAACAAAAACGCTCACTACCAATGGACTACACGACTACTACCAAACAAGTAAGAACTGCTGAATTACTAATAAATATACATACTGATTTACCAGTCCCAACATCTTCTTCACCATCAAATATAACAAATGGTACAAATACCATACTTCCACAAACTCCATCTACAGAAAACTTTTCTATTCATTTACCAATACAAACCTCTTTAATACCAACAACTATAACAACTGTAATGTCTCCACCATCAACCACATATATACCAAATACTAAACAAATTGCAAAATTTCATAATCTTATACAAGAAGGGCCAGAACATATATGTACTATTTGCAATCAATTATGGTACAAACACAACATGCATATATGCACAACAACTATTTTTAACAATCCTACTTTTATAACCTGCAATATTGCACCAAATAAATCACCATATATATGTCATACATGCTTGCACCATATTGCTATGCACCATATTCCCCCATGTTCTGTAAAAAATAAAATGCTCTTTTTACCTATTCCACAAGAATTACAACTCAAAGAATTAGAAGAAAGATTAATATCGCCAAGAATACCTTTTATACAAATAAAAACATTACCAAAAGGATCACAACTATCAATGCATGGAGCAGTAGTAAATGTACCATCTGATGTGATGACAACCCTCACAATACTTCCGCGACAAATTAATGACAATCAAACTATTCCAATCAAATTAAAACGAAAACTATCTTATAAATCATATACACATTTTGAAAATGTACGGCCAAATAAAGTCTTAGCAGCTGCAAATTGGTTAGCAACAAACAGCACCCTATATAAAGAATATAACATCACCATTGATGAAAATTGGTCTTTACCAATTGCAAACAATTCTACATCAGATACTACTGACACTTCAGACAGTACAACAGATAATAGTGAAACAACATCTGCTGGTATTTTAGACACATTATTAACTACTAATACAATTATTGATAATACTACTGATGTTCTATGCCTTGCACCAGCAGAACAAAATACTCCACGTGGTTTGTATGAAGACAAAGACTCAGAATTTCTTGCATTTCCAACAATCTATTGTGGAGAAAGAAGACCAGATAACACTAATCGCCCTGTTCATGTTCATTATAGTACTATAGCAAAATGGGAATTGCGTAGCTTAGACAGAAGAGTAGCAAACTCAATTACCAATATATTCTTCAAATTAAAGAAATTGCACATAAAACAAATACAAGGTAAAGTACAAATATCACTACGCAAATTCTGCAAAAAAAACAAACTACTAACCGCTGGAGATGTGAAACATAACCTGCAAAATATTTTTACTTTTAACGAAGGCTATAGAATCCTCAAAACTATACGTAGCTCTCCACCATATTGGCAACAATGTAAAAAAGATTTATTTGCAATGATACGACAAATTGGCATACCAACCTTTTTCTTGACTCTTTCAGCAGCAGAAACTAAATGGCTTCACCTGTTAAAGATACTAGGAAGAATTGTACATAATAAAGATTTCACAACAGATGAAATATTAAACTTAACTTGGGCAGAAAAAAGCTACATGATTAAAAAAGATCCAGTTACCTGTGCTAGACATTTTGATTACCAAGTACGCACATTTTTCAATACTATATTGTTAGACTCCTCACATCCATTAGGAAACATTACAGATTATTTTTACAGAGTAGAATTTCAACAAAGGGGATCACCACATATACATGCATTACTATGGATACAACATGCACCTAAATATGGAACTGCAACAAACCAAGAAGTCACTACCTTTATTGACAAATACATAACCTGCTCAACAACATTACCACAAAACATACAACATCTGCTGTCACTACAAAAACATTCTCATACTAAAACATGTCGCAAAAAGCAATCTATGTTGTGCCGCTTCAATTTCCCCAAATATCCAATTGCCAACACACAAATATTAGACCCTTTGCAATCTACTGAAGATAAACCTGACCCAGTAAATTTAACATATATACAAAATGCATTATTAAATGTTACTTCTGAAACTACTTGGACTGACTTCCTTAATCTAACAACACTGGATCACAATACGTATATACATACTATACGCTCCACACTAAATAAAAGCACAATATTTTTAGCACGCTCCCCAAATGCATCTGCTATAAATAACTATAATAAAACTATTATAGAAGCATGGCAAGCTAATATTGATCTACAATATATACTTGATCCATATGCATGTGCTGTGTACATTTTATCATACATTAGCAAATCGCAACGCGGTATGAGCCAACTTCTCACACAAGCTGCTAAAGAAGTCCAATTTAATCACACCATCAAAGAACAGCTACGACATATAGGTAACAAATTCATCAACAGCACTGAAATTAGTGCACAAGAAGCTGTATATCTAATACTTCAAATGCCACTACGTCAATCAACTCGATCATTCATCTTTATTAATACTAATCCTATAGAAGATAGAACATTTTTAATGAAAGACTTCAATACAATTAAAACCTTGCCCGATTCAGCAACAAACATAGAATGTAAAAACCTTATTACCAAATATAAACATCGCCCACAACAACTAAAAGACTGTACTTTAGCTACTTTTGCTTCATCATATGACATTGTAAAACAGAAACAAAAATTAACTAATATTCGTGACAATGACAACTTACTACCTGAATCACAATTGTATAGTTCTGATGAACCAAATTCAGATACTGAAACTGATACTAATATTACACCTGCCAATAAATGTACTTATAAACTTAGAAAACAACAAAAAATTATTCGGTATTGTCGATTTAACAAACATTATGATGCTGAAAATTACTACCGCGAATTATTAATGTTATTTTACCCATGGAAATCCGAAACCAATATCATAGCTAATTGTCAAACATACTATGATAGATATAATGAAATTAAAGAAACTATTGATGAAAACCACAATTTATTTAATCAAAACAATGAAATTTTAACTACCCTAGAAAATACATTAGATTCCATTGATATTGAAATACCATTAACCTCCCAATCATTACAAAAAGACACAGATTGTCAAGAATCCAATGTTTTACATGAAACAGAAAACTATGATTTAGCATTTGATCTAAATATACGTTTACCATCACAAATAGACACTATCAAAAATAAACAAATGTGTAAAACTAAATATTACACATTAATGCAAAATCTCACACCAGAACAATTAGCATTTGTATACCATCATCTACATTGGTTTAAAACTAAAACTGAACCATGTTATACATTTTGTACTGGTGGAGCTGGTGTTGGCAAAAGTTATGTTATTACTGCACTACATCAAACTTTATTACAACACTATAACTCACAAGCAGGAGAAAACCCTGATAATATATATGTTTTACTAGGTGCACCAACTGGTACTGCAGCCCATAATATTCAAGGAAATACACTACATAGTATTTTCAAACTACCTGTTTCACAAACATTAGAATATAAACCACTTGCACATGAATTTAGAACTCAATTACAAACACAACTATTACATCTTAAAGTGTTAATAATTGATGAAATATCCATGGTTGGTTGCAACATGTTCAACTTCATAAATAATAGACTTCAAGAAATTACTGCAAGTAATAAACCATTTGGTGGCATTTCTATATTAGCAATAGGTGACTTTTTTCAATTAAAACCTGTATTTGACAACTATATTTTTGAACAATCAAAACATACTTATGGTCCATTAGCTGCAAATCTATGGCAAAACCACTTCCAAATATATGAACTTACAAAAATAATAAGACAACAAAATGACTTGCCATTTGCTGAACTATTAAATCGCTTACGTGAAGGACATCACACAGATTCAGACATTAAAACGTTACTTCTACAACAAAAGCGTCCTCCCACAAATATTGAACACCATATACCAAACATAATGCAAACAAACAATGAAGTAAATAACATGAACAACTGTGTACTTTTACAACATATAAAAACACACCCACTATATATAAGTGTTGCTGATGACACCATTATAGCTGATTTCCCACAACACATTAAAACAAATATACTAGAAAACTTACCGAAAGACCATACCAAAACAATGGGCTTATTTCACACACTTCATCTTACCACTCAACTTCCATATGATTTAACATGCAATATCTCCACATCAGATGGCTTAACCAATGGAGCAACTGGTATAATACAACACATAGAAACAAAAACTAATAACACACCACACACTGTTTGGATACTATTTAACAATCCAAACATTGGAACTGCATTACGACAACAAAATAAACACCTATACAATATTAACATTGCTTGTAATTGGACACCAATACAACAAATTAATAGACAATTCCAATATGGTAAACGGCACTTCACTATTATACGCAAACAATTTCCTTTACGCCAAGCAACTGCTAGAACAATACACCGCACACAAGGAAGCACTCTAGAACCACTGTACATACATTTTGGCAACAGAAAAATTCATCACCTACATTATGTTGCATTAAGTAGAGCACAAACTTTACAAAACATTTATCTTGAAAACTTCAAACCTGAAAACATAATCCAACATCAAAGTGTCATAATTGAAATGGAACGAATGCGGCAAAACCCATTACAACTAAATCTACCAAACCTTACTCACTATACAGAAGACTTCACAATAGTCTTCCAAAACATTCGCTCTATCACTGCTAATTTTACTTGCATTAAAACAGATACTAATATCACATCTGCTGACTTTATATGTTTTGCAGAAATTAACAATTGAAGACCACTGGATGATACATTCAATATACCAACACACACACAATTTGTATATGACAAATACCATTTACATGACACTATCCATGGAATGGTACTATATATAAAAAACAACATTTCTCTCCAACCAAATTACATTTGCTACCAAGGAATTGATACTCTCTCAATACTAATTCATTCAACAATATCTTACCAAATAACATTCATATATAAACCACCACGAAAACCATTACAACTATTGTTTGACATTTTGCATACCATCAAAACTACAAGTACAACTAATAACCATATCATTATTGGAGATTTTAATATAAATGCTGCTGAAATACAAGTCTTTAAACCATTACATGATTACATGCTAGCAGAATTCACATGTATTCAACAGATTACTAGCTACACTACTAATTACTTATCAATATTGGATCATATCTATACCAACGTTACAATAAAACATTATGGCACACTAGAATCGTATTACAGTGACCATAAACCATTATTCATTATACTTTAAATGTTAATTACTACTACACCAATTTCCTCTGAAATCAATACAATTGTTATAACTAAACCTTGCAATTGACTATTTCCAAATTTTCATCAATAAATACAATATCTGCCATTTCCATATTGAAACATTTTCTCATCAACTAATTAACCACTTCACTACTAGATGGAGAATCATTATACCTGTAAAATGTTGCATAGAATCTTCTGCTATAAAACAGTCCTATATGACAAGACTGTCTTGTCACCCACACTTAAGGGGTTAATGAACATTTGACCACAAATATACCTATTGAAACAAAGAAATAACTTCTAAATTATATAGACAGACTTACTTATAACCAATTTGAAACACTAACCTGTATATGAATATATTACTACTGGCATTATATGCCAACTAAAGACATATATCAAATATGCTTTGAACTACTAACAACTTCCCTTTCTCATTTCAGATGTGCTTTGAACTACTAACAACTTCCATTTTTCATTTCAGATGTCATCTATCACCAAAGTATTAGCTGCTATGCAATATAATACACCATATCAAGAAAAACTAAAAACTAATATCATCTCCTGCTCTCCCATTACATACTATAAAAATGCAAAGGGAGAAAACAAACTAATGTATCATTTAGCATTAGCAGATGCAACCAATTGCATCAAAGCAACATGCTATAATGAAAATGTTAGCAACATCACTAAAGAAGGTTATGGCATCTCACTATGCAACTATATCCTTAAAAACAATACCATTATTATTACCAAACAAACTAAACTTGCCAGACTACCACCTATTACAATTCCAACACACATAGCAGAACAAGCATATCAGTTACTAAATCCTCCTGCACCACCAACATCACCCATAAAAGCAGCAAAATCTAATGACGACCCAGAACTACTACTGACAATTTGCGGCACTATCGAAGATGTAAGTATAAGAATTAAATATCACTAGTAATTGCATGCTAATTTACTTATACCTACTACTAAATAAAAACACAATTACATTATTACTCGTTTCCACATAATCTCATTATCATACTCTATACATTATATATTTACACATATTAATTCTCATTAATGCTACTAACCAACTACTTTTACTAACTATACTACTTTTGACTACATTTTATACTTCAATATTTACTTTTCATACTCTATCTACTAATCTTACAATTATCGAACATTACTAATATACATATCTACAACATTACTTGCAAGCTACATTTTTCGTAACTAGAAACTATAAATCTATCATTACTACATAAACTGTAAAACTACTAATTGTGTAAACAGTATCTACTATTTCACATTTAAAAACAATTTTTCACACTTTTCAGATCGAAGAGACTAAAACCGTCGAATGGAAAACTGGCAATGCAAAAGTAAAAACAATACGCATCAAAGACAGTACTGAGAGCATCAAAATATCACTATGGAGAGACCTAACAACTATACCACTTGTTATTGGTGACTACATTCAAATTACACACCTAAAATCAAGAACCTATATGAAAGAACAACAACTCAATTCATCTTCAAAGACAACAATACAGGTACATAATTAATAACCTTTTACCTAAAATAATTTGTAACTAGTACTATTACATATTTCTAACACAAATGCAATATTACTTGCAAACAAACATACAAAACTACAACTTACTAATTTTTTAACTATATTACCATTAAATATTTACATACATTTCCCTATAACCTCTTTTTATAATTGATTCGCAACTGTCTCAAAAATTTAATAACCTTCTCAACTGTTTTACACATTTACTAATGACTAAACTGAAACTATATCTTGCATATATAATTACTTCAACACCTTTTTTCCCACTCTACCACAGAAGAAAGACCCACCAGTTGAAACATTAACAATAAACATTGAAGGACTAAATGACATTGGAACAAATTTCTTCATTTTACAAACGGAAACAATAACTGAACTTCCAACAGAAACACCATTCACACAATGGATGAAAATTAACAAGGAGATATTATTGGACTCACTATTAATAGACTATGACAACCCAAACATGGAAGATGTCCTGATTAAAAATTTTCCATTAATTTGCGAAGTCCAATACACAAATGGCAACATATTACAAATCAATAAAATTTGTGACACTACGACTAAAAATGAGGACTTATAAATGGATTTAACGCACATTTCATTTGTATATACAATATTGCACAATGATAACCTACCTGTTACCATCTTTCACACTATTTGTATGTGAACTGCTAATAAAATTGAACTTTTAGATGTTTACCATTAGCTATTATTGGTTTTGTAAATAACTATCTACTTATATTTTCAAAATATTTCTATACAATATTTTCCTCCTATACTAAATGTTATTAGATATTTCACATCACTTTCATCTTTTAGTTTACATCAAAACATGTATACTTTGTTTGATAATAAAATTCATATGCCTTCAATTTTACTCTCTTTACAATTATTTCATATACATCTATAAATATCAACATTATAACTAATACATTTAACATGTGTATATATGCAAATATATATACATATATCAGTATATATTTGCTTACGTCATGTCAACATCAACAACCACAAATTGTACAACTCGTCAAACTATTGGCATTACTAATGCTTGTTTTAAATGTGTCCATGGTTTAAAATCTAATAACGGTTTACAGGGGAGGTTTTGTTTTTATAATTATCTTAGATCAGTGCCTAAGATTAGACCTACCTGAGGTTGCTTCTAAGCGTCACTATATTTATTGACAGCTTTATCTTTTTTTAGCACTGATGTTTTTATTTGTTTGCAATTTGAATTTGAATAATGTACTTTTGATGTTATTTGATGAATTTCTATCTTAAATTTTAATAAACATGAAATTGAATTCAATTGCCTCGGGCAGCACCACCCCCTTATTAAACAGCCTCCCACAACCCACCATGAACAGTCTCTGCCAGCATCCCTCATGGAACGCCTACACCAGCAACACCCCAGTAGACCAGCACAGCCACCACCATATGCTGTGGAAAGCATCCTGCAGCAAGTGGGTAACCTCCGCTAGCCTCCCCGATAGACAACCCCGATCATCTCCATGCCCTTGCAACTTGTGACCCGTATACACCAGTAAGTGGGCAGCCTTCACTAGCACATCTTCCCTCGTCGAAAGCCGTAACCAGCAAAAGGGCATCAAGCACCAGCATACACCTTTCGCCTAGCTACCCTCTGCCAATAGCTCACTCCATGCCCCACAAATGGCCATCATCCACAGACAGCCTTTTAGGCTGATTACAATCCTCCGATGTTTTTGGGTTGCGAGCAATTTCCCTTGAAAAGTGCTCGCAACCCAAGGCCACGCCCCCCTTGCAGATTACAATCTTTTACACGGGCCAATTTTCCACCGTAGGAGCCCTTGCCGCAACCCAATGTTTATCGTAGCTGCTCCTACAGTGTTTTCAGGGCACAGCCGATTACAATCTCCTAGGTGGCACTTGCGGGGTGCCTTGAGCAGGGGGGAAGGAGGGGG
>JAWWEH010000035.1:118910-135051 GCA_035583035.1 Eurycea cirrigera | reverse complement strand
TCATCTAGGCATGGCACAAAAGCTATTGCCATATTTAAAAAGGGCACGCAATCAGATTGTAAGAACCACAGAATTCTTGCTCTTGCAGATGCATCCAGTAAAATATTTTGCAAGATGATTCTACAACAGCTCATAGACTGGGTAGAGGCAAATGATGTACTACCACACAGTCAGGGTGGGTTTAGGGCTAACAGCAGCACGGCACATCAGTGTTTTGTATTGGCCTCCCTAGTCAAAAAATATTCCGCCAGGAAAACCTCTCTGTATGCTGCATATATTGACTACTCGGCAGCATTTGATACAATCTGCCGGGAGACGCTATGGGTCAAACTTGAGACTATGAAGGTGCCGCCTCAATTGCTGTATTTTCTGAAAATATTCTACTCGAAAACTTGGGTGAAACTACGTGTAGGCATAAGCAACGAATTGACTGATAAAATTGGTACGAGCAGGGGCGTCAAGCAAGGTTGTGTGCTGGCGCCCCTGCTCTACAATCTATATGTATCTGATCTGCATAAGGTATTATCAGACAGTGACGAAACAAACCCTCCTCAACTTGATGGCCAAATGATCCATTTAATGTCTTATGCAGAAGATACGGTTATAGTTGACCTTACGGCTAAAGGTCTGCAAATAAAATGTAATATCCTCGATAAATATAGTGTAGAGAATTCCCTGCAAGTGAATGTTGCAAAAACCAAAATAATGGTATTCTCTAAAAGAAGATTAAAACATGTTCAGTTTTCATTAAATGGCTTGACCATTGAACAAGTTCTTAATTATAACTACCTGAGTCTTATCTTTTCTGCTAATTGATGCTGGAATGAACACTTTAGAGCCATACAGGCCATAGTAATAGGAAAAACTAAAGCAATAAGAAAATGTATAACTTGTTACGATGTAAGAAATTTTAAGCCGATTTGTAAATTGTTTGTTTAAATACTGTCTCTGAAGACGCCCATGGTGACAGCCATATTCTTTCGGTCTCATTTTCTAATTTCACACCTTGTTTAAAACACTTTAAAGAATGTAATGGTGACACCAATTAGTCGTACAAATAAACAATCTTTTAGAAAGGACAAAATTACTAACCACAACTCTTGACTACGGAAAACTATATGAGCAACGTCTTCAGAGTGTCCAGCCAAAGGAAGCAGATATTGCAAGTGACAATTCCCAGCCCACTCCCCCAGGTAATTTTCCAAAGATGGGCATGTCAAAGTCGCACACCTGGCTTAGCTCGGCTCCTGACCTGGGATAAAGCTAGAGCCCGGCTTGTGACAAAAAAACTTGTAAGTAGTGTAGGGGGTGCCTTGTCATCAAACTCATTTTGACAGGTGGCAACGCCCCTTTTCTATATTTATTCCCCGCCCCTTTTATACCCACCAGGAATGCGTGTAATTTCATAGTGACGTCACATTGTAATGGTATGTTAGGAATTTTCTAGTAATGCAGTTGTGGTTTCAAAATGTCTATCAAATTAATCATCTGTATGTTTCAGGGGTGTAGTACGGTTAGCAGTGTATATTTGTATCATGGTTTGTAGTTGGTAATATGCCACGCCTATGAGTGTGTGTGCCTGTATGTGTTTAGAGATCATTTTATGTAAAATTAAAGGTGTCAGCAGAGACCCAGCTTGTTACTTTTAAACAAGTTTTTTGCATGTTATTTTGCAAATAGCAGCAGGGCTATATGCGGTTTTAAAATATTTTCATGTTGGTTTGATGTTAGTGGGATTTACATTAGCAGAAGCATTTTGTGCCTTTAGCAGAAATAATGGTTGGCATTGTAATTCTGCATTGAGCACATGGTAAAAGGGGTCTTTTATACGTGTTAAAATGGGTTTGTGCAAGTCCTGTAGAGTGCGGTTTTATTTTACAGGGGGTAAAGTACCATTTCAAGTTCTCCATTGTATCAATCATGTTCTAAGCTGTTGTGGAAGTACATTTCATTATTACTAAAATAATAGGAATTTTCAACTACTTGTGTTTAGTGTTGTACGTTTTTTTCCATGCACATTGCAGGGCCTGTGATATATTGTTTAGGCCTGCGTAGTGCTAGCAGCATGAAAAAAAATCTTAAGTTATTATTGGGCATTTGGTGTTAGAGTATATAGTGTTTACAAAATTGATGGTTAGAAATGGTATTTTTTAAAATTCACTCTAATAGCATGTAACATGTATATGCCAGTGTCTGTGTTTGGAGGTCACCAGCTCTTCACGGTCCGGGGCCACCATCTGTGAGCGCAAATAGTTTTATTTGTCAACACAACAAGAAGCTCCAAGCTGCTCCCAGGCCGGAGGCCACCCAGTTTACACTGAACAAACAGGTCTTTTATTTATGGTCAACAGTCCTGTCACTCAGCAGGTCAACAGGTCGCCTCAGGTTACCCCCCTAATTGTGAGAATAAACAAAATGTAATTAAGCCATGCTCCATGTGGAAACAGATCTTGCTGGGAAATGTTTAGAAGCGGGGTTCCCTAGTCATTTGGGGATAATATTAGTTTTTTTTTTCTGAAATACAAATCGTGTGTGAAAACCCCAAGGCACAGACTATTTCATGACGCGTGTAGGTGGAGCCATTAGGGCAGTGACAATCGATATATCAATTGACAGGGTGTCTGTGCGCACTCACTCTTCATATCAGATCGCAGTGCAATCTGGACGGCCCCAGTAATTGTCCGGCGTTTAGCAGCGGCTCAAGATAACAAGGAAACTGTTGGGGGTACTTGATGTTTTTACGCTCGAATTAACATTTAGCGCGTGTGCAGCAGGAGCAGCAGCGTGGACAAATTTACAAGCCTGCATGGTTGATGAGCAGAGGACGGGTCTATTTCCATCCACCCTGGATTTACATGAGCCGCAGACAAAGCCCTGAAACACCATTCTGGTAAGTTAGTTGACAATTATTTAGTGTAGTTATTTTGTTTTTGTTTGAGCTCTTATGTATTATTTATTTCATTAGCATTACACTGTGTAGTTGAAGATACTATTAGATGCAAAAGCTCAGTTTTTATTATTTTATTAGTGGTGAACCATATTTGTTTCTGGAGGTCTTTGGTGTTGTGCTGTCTCTGGCCACTAGGTGGCAGTATTTCCACAGCTCTTTGCTAAACTGTTTAAAAATGCAAGAAACAAAAACGACCAATTTTATTATACATGTTTTTTTGTTCACAGCTATATTTGTGCACAGGGTAGTGAACAGTTGAGCTTTTACTGTTGGTCGGTTATTAAGTCAAGAGGGTGGTTTTTATGCTGTTCCAAGTCCTGACACTAGAGGTCATCAATTCCAAAAGTGTAATATGTTGGGGATCTATGCAGGGGTTTTATACAGCTTTTCTCAGTATATTCGGTACTAGGATGTGTTATTAATATTGGTCATTTTACAGCTAGCAGTGTTTGTGAAGCAGAGACTTTTTTCTTTGTGTGTCATTTATAATGATGGTTCTATGCTTTTTCAAAAGGCCTGTGCTGCAGTGTATGTACAACGTGTAATGTTTCTCTTAATTGGTGATAGGGTCCAGATGCATGCTGCGCTAACAGCCTAATTTATTTGCTCAGTACTGTTTTCAATATTTTGATGTTAGGTTTTGTTATATGAAGTGTCGCTTAAGCTCTGTAAGTGGTTTAAGCTAGAGTATGTGGTGCTGTTCCACGCTCTTTATTTCTGACGGGGTTATGTGGAGCTCTGTTATTATCAAATCATTTATTTACCTACATGACAAAACATCCAGCACCTCTTTCCTGTTAATTTATTACAGTTACATTGGAAGATCTAAAACGGTTTAGCAGCGGATATTAGAGGCAACCCAGTGCGGCCAAATATACAGGGTGTATATTGATACAGGTGATTATACCTTTTTATTATAGATCTTTTGAGGTCCCCATCTATCGTAAACAGCCAACCCCCACATTTCTCTGGCAGCCCCCGACTATCACTATATTATAACCAACATATGTAAATGAAAAAAAAGTTTAACTAGCAGAAAAGAAAAAAAAAAAAGCACCTGTAAAAAATGTAATGTTGGTACAGTTAAGCGTGTGTTTTTAAATTACGTGCCATCTGTTGTTTTGTGTTCATAGTGCTCAAGTTGCTGTAAGACTGAGGCTACAAGTCAAGACACAGAGTTAGTGCTGTAAAAGGTGATCAACCCCCACCCGGAAATTAATGCTTTATTAATACACTGTATATTTATTTTTGTAAAATGGAGCGGCAAGTGTTCAGCTCTTTAGCCTACCCATGGGTCTTGTTTGCGGTAATTGTCTGCTCATGCATTCCCTAATAATGACATCCCTCTGAAAATCAATCTTGATGTAGCATTTTATGACTATCTGTGTTATTTATTTTAGATAAAGTTTTTGTGTAGCAATTTCTGTAACAGGCGCTTTTGGCGACAGAGCCATTTGGGTCGTCTTAGAGACTGTGATAGCACCAGCAGGAGTTTAGCACTAAGTGTAAAACAGTGTTTGTTACATTTGTTCAATAAATTTGCCAAGGTGTGGGGGAGGTGTTCGCTATTTTGTGCATGCGGTTCTCTTTGACAGCAAAAGTGGTGTTCTCAAACCTCTGTAATGCCCTTAAGTTAAAAAGTGGTTTTACTAGTTGTTATCAATCTGGTCCCTCTTTAGATCGTTGAAAATTGGTGGCTCGCCTGCTACTCTGTACCCCAGGGGGTGTTGGAGGAGGAGGAGGAAACTATCTGTCTGAAGCTTTCTGAAGCACAGCCCTGCTGCACAAGCACCAGCTATTTCAAGCGGGGGTGAACATTATTTGAAGGTGAGAATAGGTTGTGAAAGCCGCAAACTTTAATGTGTTTAAAAATAATCTGTAACTATATTTCTCTACCTCTATCCCTAACAAAAACAAAAAAACAAAGAGAGAGAGAGCATAGCTTCTGAAATATTGTTATCTTTATATTTGCTGTCTAGAACTTTATGATGGAAAGAGGTTGGAACACCAGCGGAGCCCAGCAGAAGCAACGGCCGCGGCTTTCGTTGAAGAAGCGACCCGTGGAGCAAAATCAGGCAAGTCATTAAAAATGTTTTTGTTGCCTGCGTTACTTAAAAAAAGGTGGGCGGGTGGCTAGAGCTTACCATTGCTAAAGCATTTACTAACGGACTCCCACCCTGTTCCTTATTCGTAGGCTATCAACCCCTTAACCAATGTTGGCAATGCAGAGACAATACCACCAACGATGACACGAGATGTGCTCAAGGATCTCACAAACAAGTCTAATGCGGCCTCTGAACAGTCTTTCACAGTGTTACCGGCAGGGGCTGCTACAGGTCGTGGTTCATCTAATCATGTTATTGAATCCCGTGTCTCCCAGGGGGGTCGCATTATCTTTGATTTAGGGAATATGCAGACCTCTATTAATGAGCCCACTGTAAAATGTGATAATGAAGAACTTTACAAAACTAATGCTTTAGGCACAAAAAGGATACGCAAAGTGGGTCAGTACTACACTGTAGAGGATATAGCGACCCCTGTCTCTGAACCAGTACAGGCCAAAAAAAGAAAAGCTATAACCAAAGCTAAAAACCCTGAAGGTAGTCTAATGCCCCACCCTGATGTCGCAGTTATTGTGCAATGCGCTGTTAAACCTCAACATATACCCCCAGTCACTGTTAATACAGAACAGTGTCAGCCTCAATATGAAGACGTGTCAGACGCTGAAGATGACGGCTCTAAATTTCCTAACTGTATAAAAACAATAGACCCCCCTGTAAATGTCTGCACTCCCATAGATGGTGGCGATCTGTCTGCAAATAAGAGGACCCTGACTCCAGCACAACTACCCGCAAGTGTTGCAACACATGTTATAAGGCCTCCTATATGTCCTCCCCCAAATATTGAGATAATTAATGGGTGTGTACTGCCTGACTGTGGCAGTCTTACAGCTGCCGATCTAATGGGTTGGTCTGACACCACAGAAAATATTTTTGATTGGTCGTTAATGGAAGGTGATATCTTAGAAAACATTTGTACTCAAACCCTTATTACACAAGCCCCTCAATTACTGTACATTACGTCTAATGATCCTATTATTGAAAACAACCACGGAGCAGAACCATTAGAATGTGTTCCAGATACCTTTAATGATCCTACACCAAACACAGAGCAAACCCAAAACACACCCTTCATAACACAACCATCACCAGTTAATGAGCAACCCGTATGTAATAATACTGTCTCCCCATATACAGACCAACACCGCAGCAATCCGGCCCTCGCACAAATAGCCATTGTTAACACTATTCCAAACAACCTGAACCCCCAAAAATCACCCGTAGAGGTAACAGACTGTCCAACACATACAGACACAGCTTTGCTAATCGCAGGTACCGCGCTTGTAGATGGCGACCAAGAGCCCGAGCACATGACCTCAAACTATGAGCTATGCGAAAATGCGCAGGGTAGCAGCACCCAAGACCTTACCCATGATACAGGGTACTGGCCTAACAAACCCGCCCCGTCTGATGTAATCTATCTCAGTAGTGATGATGAGATGCCCGTTACATCCAAAACACCAAGCAGACCTTCAGTTATTAAAACAACCGGCTTGCTGGGTGTAATAGACGGTGCAACCGGCGACCCCACGACAGCACACGCAACCGTAGACCCCGCAGCGGCCTCTGACCCACTATTGACCAACAGCGCAAAAGATGTTGATAGCAAGACCCTTAGTGGTAGTAGTTTGTTAGAGGTCCCCAATGTTGAGGCCAGTGATGAAATCAGAGCTGCTGCACGGGTACGTAGTAGTCCTGCATCAGCCGATGTTATAACGGCCGGGGCGACAACACCACCAAAAACAGGTACCTGCACAATCATTGCCTGTGGAACCGGTGGTACCAGTGTAAAACCGACCCCGTCCCACCAGATAAACTGTTCTACACGTTTTAAACCAGCTGCAAAAGCAACCTCATTACCACCCATGGTGTATGCAACAGTAAATGCAACCAAAAAGACACAAGCTCTAAAACATAGAAAGCGCAAACGCAGAAGCTGTGTAAATCCAGAGTTAGATACAAAGAAACACAAATTGTTGGCTAGCATGGATGAGCTGCGGCAGCTGTGCAGCGATCTGCCGGTACACCCTGAAAACGCGATGACTTTGGAACATTTGAGGGCCGGTGTTCAATATATGCTGATTAGTGCCCGGGCAGTTACAGAGGCACGGCGAACCGGGAGGGGCAGATCACGATCGGTAGCAACAGCACGCTGTAATACCGTGGGGCGTGACCGTGGTGTTGAAACCATTACCGGTCAACAACTTACCAGGGGGTACACAGCCGTTCCGTTAATAATAAATGGTGTAGAGCGATCGGTTAACATAGTTGCTGACAGCGAGCAACCCGGTACCAGCGGGGCATCCGCTAGTACCGCGGAGATGGCGGGCCGTCAGACGCCCACTTGACTAGAAGACAAAAACACCGAACGACCCCTTAAACGCAAGCGGCCCAGGCCCCAGCGTGGTTGCGGTGTTAATGGGCCTGGTGACACTCAAGCAGCTAATATAGACCAAGCTGTAAAATGGGAAAGACATAGACGGAATCGCAAGCAGCTTTTCACACTCCTAAGTAAGGCCCATCTAGTTATAAAGAAAAGGAGAGGAGCCGCTGTTGATACCAATGGACAGTCTGAAACCACTGAAAGTTCCAGGGCCCCCAGATCTCCCGCGTTTGACGGTAATGACCCCCAACCATATTTGAAAAGTATTCGTACTTATAAGCGGTTTGTTGAAAAGTACGCCGCTACCGAATTCTACGAGGAGTTCAGGTTTATCAACCTAGACAGCCTGCAGTCTATGGTTCATGGTGTGACGGTGGTAACTGAAGCTGTTGAGACACTGATAAAACGTGTCATGGAAACTATCGACCCCGGTGACTTTGTACAGATACGGATGCAGGGTGCCACCCTAAACAGACCTTTATTTACAAGGCGGTCTGCCCGCGACAGCTTTTGTGCCCACCGGTTTCTTGAAAATGTCCGCAGATTACTTCAAAGTAAGGCAGAAATTGTAGGGTGCGCGCCATTAAAAATAATCAGTTTAGTCGTTCGCCCAATGGCCGGAGGCCGTTATAAGCCCATCAGCAAAATTCTCGGCAGCCAGATTATAGCTTGTAAAAGGCGTTGGCTGAAGGACTACAACTACGGTAACATCAACGTATGTCTGGCAGCGAGCATCCATGGTTTACTACAGCCGCTTCTTACAGACGCTGAGGTATTACAGAAGGCCTTAGAAGCGCATACAGTGTTAGGCCTCCCTGTTGATAAACCAGTAGCTATTAACCAGGTACACCTGTTTGAAAACTATCTGAACATACCAATCAAAATCATGACTTATAACAACGACGGTTGGCGCTTCTACCCCCAAACAAGCAAACCTGATAAAAGAACATTGTATGTTCTAGCCCATGACAATCACTATTATGGTGTAACTAATCTAAAGGGTTTGCTCGGTAGTTCCCACGTCTGTAGCCACTGCCATTGCGCTTATAACGACGTCAACAAACATAGCTGCCGTTACCACTGTCCCTTCTGTCTACGGGACGAGTGTGAGCGGGTGCAAGAGCCACCCAGTAAATGTGACCATTGCAACTCATTTGCCCGATCAAAAATGTGTCTAGAAGCTCATAAGGCAAAAGCAGCTGCAGGCCGGGTCAGATGCAAACCTTATAAACAATGTAGCCAGTGTAGACGTCCGACCTGCAAAGCTAAACAATGCAAGGGGCTTATTTGCGGTGTGTGTCGCGTGAAAATAATTAACCGTGACACGCACATGTGCTTCATGACGCGTGGGAAAGCCCCGGTTTGTACTAACCGCTACATTGTATACGATATTGAGGCACGGCAGGAAAACACGGTCCACGAACCAAATTATATATTTGCACGCCACCTCACCGATGATAAGTGCTGGGAATTCCCCGGTAATAACTGCGTGGTCGATTTTGTCAGAACCTTCATAAACGTCAAATTTCAAGGTTACACTTTCCTTGCCCATAATGCCCGCGGTTATGACTCGCATTTTATTCTCAAACAGCTTCTGACAGAAATTATGAAGCCTAAGCTTATCACGCAGGGTTCTAAACTAATGTTGGTTGCGGTACCAGCCTTAAAAATTCGATTCATTGATACCCTTAACTTCCTACCAATGAGGCTGAGCGCAATGCCAGAGGCGTTTGGGTTCGCCGGCGAGAAGGGCCACTTTCCCCATCTATACAACACAGAGGCCAACCAGGACTATGTGGGTCCTTTACCAGACCCCCATTATTACGGCGTCGACTACATGATGCCCGTTGAGAAAGAGAAGTTTATGGCCTGGCACAGCGCTAATAAGCACAAGACGTTTAACTTCCAGGAGCAGTTGCGTGCTTATTGTAAAATGGATGTACACGTTCTAGCACAGGCTGTATTGTTGTACCAAAAGGGTATCGCTGAAACGACAGGCCACGAGTTTGCACGTTTAGCTAGAGAGGAGGAAGCGAGCAAGAAAGCAGAAGAAAAAACTGCAACCGCAAAACGAGCTGCAGCACGAAGGGCAGCTAGAAAAGCAGGGAGGCCGCTAGCTAGAAAACCGAGGCAAAGGAAAACTAAGAAAAATCTGGGGGGTTACAAAAGGCCGTCCTTTATTGATCCTTTCCAGTCGATTACACTGGCTAGTGTCTGCATGCAAATCTTCAGACATATATACCTGAAACCAGAGACCATCGCACTCTTGCCTTGTGACAACTACCACCACCGTCAGAAGAGGTATTCCACACCCGCTATCCAATGGCTCCTCTACCGAGCCGAGATCGACAACGTTTCCATCCAGCACGCTTTAACCGCTCGCGGTGAAAAGCGTATTTGGCCCTACTGGTTAGATGGTTATGCGCTTGTTGAGGGGGTGCAAACAGCCTACGAGTTTAACGGTTGTTTCTACCATGGTTGTCCCGTGTGCTATCAGCCCGAGACTTTCAACAAACGGATGGGGGTCACAGCCGGTGTGCTCCATCGTCGCACCTTGTTAAAAGAGTCAAACTTGATAGCAAAGGGTCTGCGTGTTGTCACCATTTGGGAGCATGAGTGGGAAGCTCTATTAGCGGGGAGCACAGCCGTCAGTAGTTTTCTGGCATCCTTAAAACTACCTGAATCCATAAAACCTCGAGATGCTTTGTATGGGGGCAGGACCAGTACCATTAAACTGTATCACAAGGCCCGGGATGGTGAGCGGATTCATTACCTAGATTTTACTAGTTTGTACCCGTGGGTGAACAGTACCAAACCCTACCCGATGGGTCACCCTACCATAATCTACAAAGATTTCAAAGACATCAATGAATATTTTGGTCTTATCCGTTGCGAGGTTTACCCTCCGCGAGGTCTTTACATTCCCGTGTTACCATACAGGACTGGCGGTAAGTTGATGTTCCCCCTGTGTCGCACCTGCGCTGAGGCTAAAGACAGTGAGCGCTGCAAACATGATGACGATGAGCGAGCTCTGAAGGCTACGTGGTGCACCATAGAGTTACAGGCTGCTTTAAAAGCCGGTTACAGACTGGGTCGCATTCACGAAATCTGGGATTTTGAAAAAGTCACCCTCGAGCTGTTTTGCGATTACATCAAAATGTTTTTGCGCGATAAACAGGAGGCTAGTGGCTACCCAAAAGAGTGCACGGATGAAGCCAGTCGTCAGGCTTACATCACCGATTATTACGCTAGAGAGGGAGTACGACTACGCCCCAAACACATTGAGTTTAACGCGTCGAGACGTTTACTGGCTAAACTTTGCCTCAACTCTTTGTGGGGTAAGTTTGCCCAGCGAGTTAATCTGCCGAGCTGCGATATCATTTCAGACCCCGCGGTACTCCACACGTACCTCTTTGACAACGCCATAGACGTGAGCAGCTGCGTGTTTATCGATGATGAAACAGCTTGCTTGTGTTGGTCATACGTCACAGAGTACCCTACGATAGCGGATAATGTTAATATATTTATCGCTGCTTTTACTACCGCTCACGCCCGCTTAGCGCTGTACTCAGTGATGGAGCCCCTTGGCCGCAGACTGCTGTATAATGACACTGATTCGATAATTTTTGTCAGCTCTCCGGGAGACATTAACCCCGTCACTGGCAACTACCTTGGTGATTTAACATCAGAACTAGAGCCCGAGGAGTATATCATAGAGTTCGTCTCAGCCGGGCCCAAGACTTACGCCTATCGAACTAGTCTTGGAGCAGTAACCATGAAAGTGAAAGGTATCACTTTGAATGTCTCAAACAGTTCAGCCATAAACTTTTCCAGTTTAAAGGATCTGGTACAGGCCTACTTACAGAGCGGCGGTTGCGGTGAGCCAGACAGTGTAGTCGTCACCCAGCCGTGCATAGTGCGTGACAAAAAGAAATGGGAAATTAACACCAACACTCTACAGAAAACATTACGAGTGGTGTTTGATAAGAGGGCCGTGGCACCCGAGGGGCTGACGCTGCCCTACGGTTACTGATCAGCCTGTGTTATGGATACCAGGTTACAGCACCCCTTTACATGTATTCTGGCCGGACCATCCAGCTGCGGCAAGAGCTATTTTGTCAGAAATCTTTTGGAGAATGCGGGGTCTGTGTTATCACAACCACCCAATAATATCGTATGGGTTTACAGCTGTTGGCAACCCCTCTATAGCCAGTTGCAAGCCCGTTTTACACATCTGCGTTTTGTGGAGGGGATGCCCGAAAGTTTTAACGATGATCGTTTGCTGCCGCCTACCATGGTTAACCTCCTCATAGTCGACGATCTAATGAGCGAGGGGGGCCAGAGTGGGGAGTTGGAGAAGGCGTTTACCCAGTATTCGCACCATCGTAACCTCAGCATCTGTTATATCGTTCAAAACTTATTTAACAAGGGTAAAAGTAACCGGTCTATCTCCTTGAATGCCGGTTATATCGTCTTATTCAAAAACCCTCGCGACAAGCAACAGCTATCGGTTATAGCACGTCAAATGTACCCCACCAAGACCCGTTTCTTCATGGAGGCTTATGAAGACGCTGTTAGCAAACCATACGGGTACCTCCTGATCGATCTGAAAACCACGACTGCTGATGAATTTAGATTGCGCACAGATATATTTCCACCAGGGCTTCCGGCTGTCTACCTCCCTAAAAAGACCGGTAAAAAACGGTCTTAACGGTAGAACAGCTCAGTACACACCCCAGCTTTCGCCATGTCTGCACGCATTCGCAGAAATATAGGTCTGTTGCGGATGCTTGTAAATGCGAGCCCGCAACAACGAAAGACCATTCTAGCCACTGCCTCCGATGACTTGATAACGGCTATTTCCGAGATTGCTCACAATACCTTGAAGGGTCGTATACCCCTTACGCTGAAGGAGGTGAAAGTTTTAAAAAAGAAAAAGGTCGTCATTAGGAAACTCAGTAATAAGCGAGTGTCCCTGAAAACCAAGAGGAAGGTGTTGAAACAGTCCGGCGGTTTTATAGGGGCCCTTCTAGGTCTAGCCATACCTTTAATAACAGGTCTACTCAGCAGATAGCGATGGAGCACGCGCACAAAATGTACCTCGTCGACAAACGTCAATTGGATAGCTTGACACCCTCCCCAGCGGATGATGATCGCGACATTCGCAAAGTTGAGACTAAGCGTCTTGACACTGAAATGAAGGACGTGTTGAACAGAACTGATTTACCCGACCATGACAAGGCTACTTTGTACTCCGCCATTCTACATAAATATCTTAATCACACTAGACAAGGTGAAACGGAGAAAACCAGGTTAACTTTGATGATGCCTCCTGGAGAAACGACTTTACAGTCAAACGCTCAGGTGACCGATGATGTAATTGCTGATGTGCTAAGTACAATAGGAAATGTTTACAAACCCCGAGCCCAGTTGTTGCTTCACAAACTAGGTCAACAGAAAAACATTACCCACTGGACAGACCATGGTGAATTTGTGTACAAAGGAGCTATTGTGCGAGGGTCCAACTTACACGATCTGGTGAGATCAGTTACAAGTAAAAATAATATTTCGGATGCTAATGCACCCATTGGTTGGGATGAGTTCCTACAAGCCCTAGCTGATCTGAACATACCTGGTTCAGCAATTGGTAATGCCAAAAAACGACGTGCCATTGAGCATCTTAAATATACTACACCTCCAGGGTCCCGAGCTGCTTCGAGGGGTCCCACCCCACCACCAACACCATCATCATCATCATCACCGGCCCTAACGCCTGATCAGATATGGGGATCTAGGGGGTATAGAATATCAAAACCACCGTCTGTTCGCGATGACGGCTTTGACACTTTTAAGAGACTACAGAGCCTTTCACCCGATCAGTGGCTCTCGTACTAATTACTAAAAGTATATTGTGTTGATCGTTTTAAATGTTTTTGATGCTGGTTGCTAATTTATACTCTGTATATTCTACTGTTTTCCACCCATTGTTTTTTCCATTTTATGTTTAATAAAAATAAAGTGTTTTTAATAAAAAACAGTTTGACCTTTAATAAAAAACTTCTCCGAGCATTTATTGTATTTAAAAAATATTTTTATTAAAAAATGCACAGTATATTTTAACATGTATATCGACATTTCTGTCTCACAGCATATGGACATTTTCTACAGGGTCTATGGGTTGTTTGCCTCGTACGGACAAAGTGTGCAACCATCCGATCGTTATTAACAAGGTTCGCATCGTAGAGTTTTAGCACAGCAGGTAGTGAGCGTAGCTCGGCCATTTTAGTTATAAAAAAAACACAGTGTTCCCCACAGGTTATATTTTTATAATGCTGCACAGGCAGTGTGGTGTAACACACACGTTTAGCTATACTCTTCACATAGTCCATGAGCACCCCTCTATATATGGGATGGTGGGGAAAGTGAGCCAAACTATCAAACACTGTTACAACGTCCCCGGACAGCCACAACGCTATCCAGTGCGTGCCACTCCGCGTTTGGGGGTCGGTGTTCACCACTAGACTGACGGGCCTGTTCCGGGGTAGCGACCGAGGACAGGTATCGCTGGCATAGACGCCTTGAAATGTTCCACGACAGTGTCTTTCTTTAGTGAGGAGCGTTTTGATCTGCAGAGTATCCATTATATATCATAGAGTATGTTTCTTTGAGCGTTGATCTCCAAAACGCTATCGAACACACTCCACAGAATCAACGAGTGGGTTATAGTCAGTGCTCTCCCAAACTTTATATCCGCTCGAAGGTTTCCGCTCCTGGCTAGATTATAGTGACCCGAACAGTCGTTGTCTGGTCTAAGGTCAAAGGCCAGTAGGGTATAGCCCCTATTATAATCTACTCGTGGGAATGCCACTGCTTTATCACTCGTATGCTTCCCCGTGATGTTGACCATCCCCATGTACTCTCGGACGCTGCTGATGTTCCCTGCGAAATTAGGTGTGTAGGCTTTAGCTGGTATCACCACTCCATCTTTGTGCAACGCAGCGTAGTTGATGTTGCAGTGTTTGAAATCAAAGGGGTTTTTCGTGTAGTCTCCTGAAAGAGAGGCTGTCTCCACAATACCTAATATGATAATTTTTGGTAGTTGGCCCATGAACAGGTTGTCTTGGCTGGTACCTCTGCTACCGGCGGGTATGCTGAAGACCTTCACAGAGACTCTTTCAACAGGGTATTTTGCGTTAGACAGCAACAGAGCTTCGGCATGTGCCAGTCTAACAGTCGGTGATATCGCCACACGTTTGACAAACAAGCTGGCTGCTACGATGACCAGTTTGTATTGTTCAGCATCTCCAGACATGAGACAGAAAGAGTCTGAGTTTCTGGAAAGTTTCACTTTGAGATCCACACCGTTGATTAACAGTTTTTCTTGAAAGAACATATCGCTATGAATCCTCCCTATTAGATCAACGTGTCTACTAAGCGTCGTGTGTCTTGATCTCTTGGTGAATCCGTGGTTGTCCCCATCGATAATGGTGTTTTCTAGAGAGCCTGCTGTGTCCCTGTAGAAAAGCCCCGCTGTTAGTTGATTGTCCATAACATCTGCTCCATAATTTAACAAGGTCTCGATATAGGCTCTATATGGGTACATGTTGTCACTGTGCGTTATCAAACGATCGCCCAAGGTCACATCTACCTGGTTGAACATAGTGGCTATGGGGTAGACTATGGGGGCCACCCGAGATGCAGCGACAATGTCACTACCATCTGCATTTGTTATTTTACAGGTGATATGAAGCTGAGTGTCATTAAGATCCATATAGAGATCGGTAGAACCCGAGACATAAAATTCTATGGGTGCCAAGGGCGATAGCGCAGCTAGGGGAGACACTTCGAGAAAGAAACTGTTCTCGATGCTGGTCTGGGTGGGCGGCACCGTGAACAAATCGAGTTCTGATTTTATGCACTCCCCCGAAGCTCCGTGTACGAAAGCCATGATGGTTTAAAAAATGTCTCCACCCCTCTGTGTTTTAGAACTTCGACGGATCTTCTTCCTCTTGATTGAACGACCGTGCGGGGTGTTTGCCCGTCTTTTCTTGGTGGGTTTTGGAGGACCTCGCAGCCGGCTGCGGTTTCTCTTACGTTTAAGAGCACCCCGCAGTCTGTAAATGAGCCCGTCACCTCTTTGTTGCCCCTTTTTCTCATTGGCGATACGGTTAGCTATGGCTGTTGTCACTCCGCCTACTACTTCTTTGGCTATGTTGCCTGCTGCTGTTTTCATGTGCGGCTTCGCTATTTCAAAGCCTCTTCGCATGAACGGCATCGCTCGTCTAAATAGACTTCTGAAGATACCCCCTAGACCAGCACCATACATCACAGGGGCCCCCGCAAAGTAGGGTTGATTGCCAAAACCTGCTTGCGTTTTGTAATATTCCATATAAGCCCTGGGGTCTCCATAGTTCTTAACGACAGCCATTACAACCAATGTTGCTACTAGTTAGCCCTCAGAGGTGTGAAGTGTAGCCTCAACCAGATTTTGCCGTATTTAAATGACACAAATTGGCCTTGATCGTCTCTTATCTGGATGTTTACAGTGTCGAAATGGTTTTTACAGACGTAGACGTAGTTGGGTTTGTCGTATTGTATGTTCACAATAGCATTGTTTTCACCTTTGATCTGAACAGCCCTGAGTAGGGGAGCGTAACTATCGCCCACCCTCTGGTGCTCTACAATGTC
>JAWWEH010000035.1:17445-40454 GCA_035583035.1 Eurycea cirrigera | reverse complement strand
CTGCATCCATGCACGTCATGTCGCTCGAGTCATGACGCACATACAGGCATACTACACTCTCTCTCTCTATTGTACACTTTACACCCACACACACGCATCCATGCACATTATGACGCTCGAGTTATGATGCACAGACAGGCACACTACACTCTCTCTCTCTATTTGTACACATTTACACGCACACACACACATCCATGCACGTCATGACGCTCGGGTCATGGCGCACACACAGGCATACTACACTCTCTCTCTGTTTGTACACATTACACGCACACACGCATCCATGCACGTCATGACGCTCGGGTCATGGCGCACAAACAGGCATACTACTCTCTCTCTCTCTCTCTCTCTCTCTCTCTCTCTCTCTTCCTCTCCTTCCCTTCCTTTCCTTCCATAAGGGTCCACGCTACGTGAAAAGTGTAATCCTACGCAACTCACAACTAAAGCCTCCACTGTGCAGCCCAAGATATGTTGCATGTACCGATATTGGACAAAAGAAAAGTGAAGATTTGACACGAGCAGTTCCCAAGACACACAGAAAGGAGAACCAGCAGCAAATGAACCCAAGAAATGCAAAAGGATTTTGTAACTGTTAAGAACATTAAAAGGTTTCTTCTCTTTAAAAAAAAAAAGATTATTGACCTCTGGATTGAGAGATGATGATAATGTAGTAGCTGGGAAAAGAATAGGGTTTCTTCCAGTCAAAGTCAGGAAGTGGGACATTCCTATACCTGCATAATGTGCATTATTGATTTCAAATTTGGTAACAGTAGATACTTCTGCCACTTTTTTTTCATCCAGATGCATCTCAAAAATGGTTTGAGTTCTTGATTCATTTGTTGGGTAGATTCATTGGTTTGCAGATGAGGTTGAAAAATCATAGATACACCGTAATTGCTTTCATAAAGGCCCTCCAAAAGTTGTATATAAAGTGTGAGCCACAATCTTATCTAATCAACACAGGCAATCCATGATAACAGAATTTGAGTTGTGAATAGGTCGGCAAATACCTTTTAATGGAGGGGATATTTTTCAGAGGAATTAAACTTAGTCTTTGTACACCTATCCTGGATGACCGACATATGCTTGTTTCCTTAAAACGTCGACAAATCAATGTCCATGGATAATGGTATCTATGGTTCTCCTAGATAATGGCAAAGGTTAGGCCACGTTGGCATTTTTGGCCCTCATGCAGACAGGACATGCCCTCCTGTAATCCTAGCTGTACTTTTATTAATGTGGGCCGCCATACATACCAACATAATTCTACAGTTTGTTTTATTCCAGGATAACTTGATGTTTGTGTGTCGCATAGTCACTGCTTAATGTTTTTATAGCGGTGCCATCAGAATCCACAATTTCTTCTATGGAAGAGTAACCCCTTTTCCCGTCTTTTTTGTCTTTTTACTGGTTTGTAAGAGCTGAGTCTTTTTCTATGTGGTAAAGGCTGTTAGACGTTTTCCAAGTGTCTATGGGCAAGGTGACATTGGCCAAAAAGTGTTGGAATGGAAAAAAGTTCTGGGCCTCTGACTGCACAGGAATGAGGAGGATTCATACGGGATAGAGTATCTGCCATAGGACTGCAAATCCCTGGTCTGAAAGTGATGTGCAAATCAAATCTTGTAAAACATTTTTGTCCACCTGGTTTGCCTTGGTGAGATTTGACTCGGGTATCTCATACTCAAATTGTGATGGTCGGTGATCACAAAGTAGTGTCTACATCAGACAGTGCTAATTTGATTGCCAATAGTTTTTTATAAAAGATTCCCTTTTTGGTATTCATCCTGTGGAAATGGTATGCTACCATTAATAACAGTCCCCTGTTGTTTTGGGATAAAATTGCTTCGGTAGCGATATCATGAGTTATCGGTTTCTACTAATTAGGTTTTGTCCGGTCAGGATGCTGTAGTATAGGTTCTGTGATTCACAGTTTGTTAGAAAGGGATCTCGGTTTGATTAAACCTACTTTTTTTTTTTTTAAACATGTTTTTATTGAAATTTTATATAAAAAAACAAGAAGACCATAACAAACAATACATCTTGCAAGTGTACACTTATGCAGACAGTCAATGTAAACGGATCATGAAAAAGAAAGGAGAAAAATAAAGTGCATCATCAGGTGACATTGTTCTTTAACACATCCAATGGGTGATTATAACAGTACTTGCATAGTCTTCAACCTTTTCACTCCGACCTGGCAAGCTAATACAGTGTGATTGATGTTGGCCTTCCCATTACACAATAGACAAAGGTAGTAAAGGATGATTGCTTCAATATTTACATTTGACCAAGAAACCAAGGAGGTGTAAATAGTTAATCATACATTTTCAGCTTCGCTATCACTCGTAGATGAATCATCATCAGTAAATAGTAGATATCGTGTTAATTTGTCCCATATAGAATGGGGTACCTGGTTATTTGGTAGGATGAGAGGCAACTTTTGTTCCATTTCATTACAGCAAGCCAAGACGGCTTTCCACGCTGGGACCTGGGGGGATGTATTACGCATCCACCTCAACAAACCTTCCCTTTTGGCCAGCCCCCCGTATTCAATTAGCTAAACTCTCTCTCTCTCCCCCTTATGCCCCGAAGCGTATGTAATGGCACCAGCTAAAATACTTGCCTTGAAGCCCTCTCCCATCAAGAACTCACTGGTGGTATGGCCGCGCCTCCTGCAAAAGCACAACCCCCAACCCCCCTGGCTCGCAGACTTCCCAATTCGATGGTCCCCTTTGGCACATAAGATAAGCTTCCGCCCGGATTGGGACGCATGGGAGTTGCAGGGCTTGAACACTCGGCAGGACTTAGTCCCCCATGGCACCGATCACGAGAGCGCAAATCCTACTTAAAATAGGGCGCACACCTGCGGCGGTATTCCAGGCCCACCAATTGGTTACGGCATTCCGTCAAAGGTGGGGTAACCTCCCCTCTTGGGACTCCGATACCCCCCTCTTGAAGGAGTTATGGGATAGAAGGGAATGGTCACACCTGATATATCATATGTACAAGATGCACATACAGTTCCACTCTGTTACTCCACTGGGCCTAAGATTAAAAGGGGAAACGGACCTAGGCTCCCCATTATCCCACTCGCAATGGAGTGCCACCTGTCACCACACAAAATCCGTGGCCCCTAGGTACAGAGCTATACAATACAAATCTTACCCGAAGCTATATCACACCACAAATAATTCACAGAATAGACCCAGCTTTCCCTGCCACTTGTAAATTATGCGGGGAACGACGGAGCCACCTTCATACACTAAATATGAAACCTACTTCTTGATGCTTTTACTTGCAGGCAATTGTTTACCAGTTGGACAAGGATGCCTTTTACTTGTCTTAGGGTCATCTAATGTGGTAGAAAACAATATATCCTCTATTTATACACTCACGTACTGTAGGTCTATAGAATGTGAGAAAATATGTGATTGACTAACTGCTATTAGCAACGCTGCGCTCGTTAAAGCCCGCTGCCGTCCTATTGTTTCACTAAGACGGCAGCGGGCTTAAAATTGCAGTGAAGCCCGCACCGGAAGTGGCACTCCTAGCAACTGTCAGCTGCTGCGCGACGCATTCTGAGAATTGTCAGAATGTGTCGTGCAGCAGTAGCTCTCTGCTGCTGCTGTGCAGGCGGGGACGGGATGCGAATCTGGCCTTCGGGTCGAGAGGGTTGTGCTCTATCCGCTGCTCTACTGGGGAACCATTTAAAAAGACATGCTTTCATAGAACTTGTTGTTCAGTTTTGAAGCGGAAGGACGTGGCAAGAGATCCTATAACACGATTTATGAATAAAAACAAATTGCATACTCAGAATTATGGCAAAACGATAAACAAATATTTAAGGGCAGTTTTGCTAGAACACTGCTATTGGGGTATTATTCGTCAGTAGGCCTGCAAAGAAAAGCATGCAGCTGTCATTTATTTTGTAAGTATAAAAATTATATATTTATTTTATTTCAAATGGAATTAAGAATGTAGACAAAAGCCAAGGTGAGGAAAGAAAAAAAAATAATAATAAACCCACCATAAAACCAAAAAAAAAACATGTTGCTAATAGCGATAGTGACCTGGGGGCAGGTCGCTATCGGGGGTTAGTGCCCCGAGCCGATTTAAAGCCCTCTCCTTCGGCTCGGACTCTAACTCGACTTCGAGGGTACTAACCCCCGATACGACCTGCCTCCAGGTCACTAACGCTTAATTAGCAATTTGGATCCTGCTAGTGCCCTCTGGCTCCCTATGTTTATCATTGGGATTCCGAGGGCACTAATCTCCGGTGGTGCCCTCTGAGCTTTGCCTCACAGAAGATTCTGCTACACAAAATCTTACAACTGCCATGGCTCTGTGGCACAGAGCCATGGCAGAAGGAAGCACCTGTGCAAAGTCTTGTGTGCCCCGAGCTGTCAGCTCAGGGCACGCAAGATTTCACACAGATAGGTCTCTCTACCATGACTCTGTCACAGAGCTATGGCAGACGCAACAAAAACTAGCAATGCCAATAGTTTGCCAACTGCATGTGCTGGAGCAAAGCTGGCAAAAAAAGTTGGGAAAAAAAAACAAGTTGCTAATAGCGTTAGTGACCTGGGGCATTGCATTCCAGAAGGCGTGACCATGTATTAGTAATGGCCATGCCAGGTGTCAAACCATTTTCCAGTCGTTTTCGGCTTTCACTCCCCAACAAGGGCGCTTATCTACGAACTGAAGAGTATGGTTATGGAGTATGGTTACTGTACTTGATGACTAAAATTCTGTTAAAGAATTACAAGTGAGATGTAGTGCTCTATGGGTTTTAGAATAAGAAAAACCGAGGGAAAGCTGTTTGAAAACGTGCTGATGCTTCAAGAATATATAACGTGAAGAGATGTGTTTAGGAGGGTATAGAAGGGGTAGATAAAGTACTAATTAGAGTTAAAAAGAATGAGATCCCACCAAACCAATGTAAACTAATTTCCTGCCGTTTTAGAACTGTGCTGTGTGTAGGGAACAAAGTGGTGAAAGTAAGCTTGTGATGAGCGTAATGAGCAAAGAAAGACTTGAAAGTATGATTATGGCGCAATGTTGCTAAAGCTAATTCAAACCTGCTGGCTACCATTGCTTATTGAGCCAATAAAGATGTGTTGTAGTGTAGCAAAATTTTCGCATACAAATTCACTATCACGGCTGATGTTTTTAGGGTTGTGTAGAGAATGCGATGGTAATGGGGCTTTACAGATCTTCGACAAAGTAACTCAAATTAAAGCGCATTCTGTGCTTGCCAGCACGGTTGTTTTTGGGTTTGTGCAGAGGGAACAGAGAATCCATTAATAACAGGGGCATTCCGATTTTTATGGAAGTCATACTAACTAAACGAAATCTGCTTCCGCTAACGTTGGATTATACCGCCATAGCACAAGTTCTCGAAGGTGATACAAGGTAAAGGTCCAGCAATGCCATTCCCGCCTTTCAGGCTCCATCCACACCTGCAATCCTCCGTCGAATTCACGCAATCACCCAACGCCTTTAAAATATCATCCTCCTACACAATCCGCAGACCCACACTCCAGCACAATCACTCATACATGCATACAGTACCCAACTTCACATAACATGCTTGGATTAGAGCACAGACATACACCTGACTTTCACATAACACCCTAGGGTTAGAGGACACGCAAACACCCGCCACTCGTCTTCAGGCACACACCATAAAGTTTAATATAGGGGTACATCAACCTGTAGGGTTCTGCAAGCCACACACAACAGCATAATGTAAAAAGAAAGTACTAACAACAATAATGGAATATAATCATTGAAAGCAAGTGCAAGTGATAAGAAAGGTGGAATAGCAAATGGTGGCTAAAATGTCCAAACTAAGTGGGTTAGGCAAGGGGAGGGAGGGCTTGGATAGAGGAGAGGCTTTTGAGGCGGGGCAGGGTTGGAAAGGAAATTGAAGAAATCTTTATTTACCAGGGGGTCCAGCCCTGGGTGTCCAGACCAGCAAAAGACCAGACAGCTAAGGATATTGGCTGTTAACGGTGGCTGTTTGAAAGGCTGGCGAGGAAGACCACTCCACACTGCTCCAAGGCTGCAGCGGTAAATGGGGCTACTTAGTACAGGTGACCGAGTGGATGAGGCAGCCACTTCCCTTGGTGAGTGCATTAACCAATGTAGGTAATACCTCTCGTTATTACTCTGTATTCCTCTGTTTTGATGCTGCTCCTCATAGTATACCCTGACCAATTATGTACCACCCTCATAATGGTTCACACCTTCCAGGTGGGCTCCTCCTAGTCTACCGGGGAGTAATCCCGATTTCTATGTGGTTATTTATATAAGTTAAACCAAAAGTATTCATAGTGTCTCACTCAGCTTGCCATCTGTGCACGACTGTGTTTCCTTCATGGACCTCACCATGCCCACTTTAGTTTGACTATGTTGCTTCATATTATGTCACCCAGTTCCCCATCTAAGTGTTGCTGTGTTGCTCCATGTAACATCACACCACTCCCCACAGATAACTCCCCATCTGAGTGTTGCTCCATATGGTGTTGCACCACTCCCCACCTGATTACTGCTGGGTTAGTTCAAGTGGTGTCACTCAGCACCCCATTGGGTGTTGCTGTGTTGCTCCATATTGTGTTACTGTGCTTCTCCATAACCTGCCACTGCTCCCCTCCTGGATACTGCTGTGTTTAGTTCATGTTGTCATTCTTCTCCCTATCTGAGTTGCTCCATATGATGCCACACCCCTTCCCACGTGAGCACTGTTGGGTTTGATTTTTGTTGTCACTCCGCTCCACTTCTGAGTGTGTCGGAGTTGCTCCATATAGTGTTACTGTGTTGCTTTACATTGTGCCACCGCTCACGACCTGAGTACTGTTGTTTGATTCATGCTGTGTCGCTCTGCTCCCTGTAAGAGTTTTAGTAATATTAATGGGCTTCTTATATCAATGACCAGAGTCTAGGTGTCTACCAGAACTCTGCAGTAGGGATGGGCGAAATGATTCGCCCCGGGGCGGGACACGCGAAATTCGCCTATTTAATTCGACCCGCCAGAACCGCAAAACCATTGTGGTTTCGCAGGTCTCGCCGGGCGAATTAATGGGCTGAAAAAATTCGCTTTTTTCAGCCCTTCCCGCCAACATTAACAATACATGAACCGTTTCATGATGCGTGAAACGGTTCGTGTATTGTTAATGGGATGTGTGTTGGCGCCTCCCTGTGTTGGGCGTCATGCAAAACAACACAATACACATTCTAATGTGTATTATGTGTATTGTATGGCGCTCAACACAGGGAGGCGCCAACACAACATAACAATAGCCTGGAAGCTGAGCGATCTGCGGCAGATCGCTCAGCCTCCTGGCTGCTGTTAGGCTAATGATGCACCATTAGCAGCTGGTAATACATACCTGTTTGCCGAGTGCACTCAGCAAACCGGTTTTACAAGTTGCCATTGATTACACATGGGCTTCTTAAGAGTCATAAGAAGCCCATGTGGTCCCAGAACTCGTGAGTTCAAACGCGTGGCTTGATTCCGCCTATCAGCTTGCGATGGTTTGATATTTTTACACTCTGGCTTTAGATATTTTCACATATGAAATGGTTATAATTAGCGCTGGAATTAAAAGAATCATCAGATATTGGAATCTAAATCATTCTCCTTTTAAAGCCGTGTACATCGCAGCAGAAGGGCTGGACGGCAATCAAGTGAAAGTCTTAACAGGCTTGCGGCGCTCATGTCAGCTTGTTCTTCAAAAGGTGGTACAAATTTGGAGACCACGTGATGCCTGAACGCTGAGCGGCAGCACTCCAGAAGAGCTCCGCGCCGAAATATCCTTTTTTGGACTTAAATTGCTCTAAAGTGCAGACATCAGCACCTGAAAATACCTGCAAACATCGGGGGATGACGAGAGGAAGAAACAGAGGTGCTTTGCAGAGGGCGATAACAGAATTCGTCCCGTCCCGGGACAGCGCCCATCCCCCTCCGAGGACAAGCATGGCAGCACAGCCCGACGCGACACCAGAGGATCATGTCGCGGCTCCCGAGGGGGGAGGGGAACCCAGCCTGGCGGCAATTATGGCCGAACTCAAGGAATTCCGCAAAGACTCAGCGCAACAATGGGGCGCATTGAGCATTCGCATGGATCATGCACAAGTTGGATCCGATGCATTAGCGGAGAAAATTAAAACACTGGAGGAAGACGCTGCGCAAAACCAGCGCGTGATGAAGCCGTTAATGGAGGAAGTTTCAAGACAGAAGACTGTTATTAAAACACTGCTGGATAAAGTAGAAGATCTTGACGGGCGCGGACGGCGCAATAACGTTCGCATTACGGGAGTAGGAGAATCTGCACTTCAAGGAGACCTCACATTACGGATAGAAGAATTACTTCGACTCTGGCTTCCAAATGCACAACTGTCGCCGCAATTCGTTGTAGAGAGAGCACACAGGGCACTGAGACCACGTCCTCCAACAAGAGCACCGCCGCGTGCACTCATAATTAAATTACTAAATTTTCGTGATAGAGACGCTATTCTGCAGGCGGCGAGGATACAGAGGACAACGCGATGGGAAAACTGTGAAATTCGTTTTTTCCCTGACTTCTCGCCCAATGTCCAGCGCGCCAGACAGCAATTTGAACATGTGAAAAGGGAGCTGAGAGCGAGGGATATCGCATATTCCATGTTACATCCAATCCAGCAAGACTTCGTGTCAGATGGAGGAACAGAATTCATTTTTTCGAGTCTACACAAGATGCAATGGACTTTATTGAATCACTTCCACCCATCGCGGAACACATGAATGGAGACAATGCCGAGCCGCAGGTACAGGCTGAAGTCGCAGAAGTAGAGACTACAGAAGCACACAGATCAGAAGAATGAAGACTCAAGATGCTGGTATTAATTTAATGAATTTGATTAGATAAGATATGCATAGCGCGTGATCCCCTTAATGAAATTGCCCCATGTTAGGGATTTTACAAATGTTTTTATCCTCATTAAAATGGCTGCAGTGACTGAAATGGCGGTTATTTCACCCCCCCTGTTTTTGACTGGGCTAATCAGACTAACAGCGACACTGACACCTAACTGTCGCGTGATACTGGTGTGTGTCTGCCCCCTACTGGATAGAGTTATATTGCTGGAACATCGCTTTAACACTCCCGGATTTTGGGGACAGATATTTTTTCCCAGTATAGAGGGCTGCACGCGCTCCACTCAGATACACTACAGTTCATGAAATACCTGATTTGTCCTGCCGCTTGCATAACGATTATTGCTTAAAGAGACCAAAGTTGCGGTCTCAGAAAATGATTAACATATGTGGAAAAGGTGTTGTTGTTGGAGCGGTGGGAGTGGTGACAGCGTAGGTGAATACGTCAATACAATGCTTAAATTGTCCACGTGAGCTGCAGCAACAATATGAACCACTATGTGAAATGGCGAAACAGCGACGGCTGAACTCATCTTCATTGCTCAGGAGAGAGAAACCGACAAGGTCATCCATCATCGATGTCACTGAACTGTCTAGCACATATGGCGTCATCAATATGCGGAGAGAGTGTAAATATTTTAGAGTGGCGATTAGTAGATCTGTAAGGAACACACATTGGCAAATAGATTATGCGGTATGTGAGCAAGATAGGGTGGCAGACAGTATGATATCTCCAAATGATTAATGAATAGCTCATGTTTTCTCTCTTCACATCAGGATACTAGCTGAACTTTGCTATCATCTACGTCGCATGTACATATGGTATACATCATAATGTTGGGTTGACAATAGATACCTTATATACTAGTAACAAGTATATGACAGAGGCAAATATGGGTGTGTGGTAAGATGTAAGATGGTAAGATGTAAACCACTGTGTGTTCATCATCATAGTTTCCATAACATGGAGAAAACTGCTAGATGATCTCTTCCCGCTGTATGGGACGGTGTGTGTGCTGCCATTTGTATTGTGCGCTGTGAACACGAAACAGATTAATAACATGGCTGGTAACAGACTAATGAGGGGAGAAAGAGGCTGTGCACATTAATATATATGTACAAAATTCGGTGCGGAGCTCAGAAAGGTCAGAGTGGTCCCCAAGAGATGAAGTTATGGTTACAATGCGAGGTCATGGAGACAAACATGGTCTTCGCATCATCGCAATTGTTCATCATGTTGTTTTTCTACGCAGAAGGTTTTATCTGCTGGCTTGTACTACAGATGTATCTGGGTTTATATTTCACGCTCAGAATGTTGTATGCAGGGGGAAGGCCTGCTGCCAACTCTGCGTACTATGTTTTTTCTCTAATTTGGGTGATGCGGCACATGCGCAAGTATCAAGGAAGAATTGAGGCATGTCTTATGAGTGATGGTTCGAAAGAAGGGATTCATTCACCCTCCTACATTGATGGTAATCGAAGCACGCTTTTACTCATACTTTTAAATGGCAGACACAAAAGCTGATACCAAATACCGTCTCACCTTTCTTTCCTGGAATGTGAGGGGGTTACTAGACAGAGATAAAAGAAAACGTATTCTATTGAGCTGTACAAACACCCAACCTGACATATTACTTCTCCAAGAAACACACATTGCAAAGGGGGATAACTCACTCATACTCGCATCTTTAGGTAAAAGACAATACTCAGCTACATTTGCGCGAGGAGCCAGAGGGGTACATATTCTGATTCGCGATGGAATCGCATTTGAAGAACACGATGTTGTTAAAGACGAACAAGGGCGATATATAGTACTACATTGCTCAGTGTTTGGTCAACGCATAGTGATTGCCAACATTTATGCTCCCAATTTTGATGATCCCTCATTTTTCTCAACCGTTTTTTCGCACATGACAAAATGGGAGGGTCTCCCGTGGTTGATAGCTGGCGACTACAATCTCGTCCTGTCCACTACACTAGATAGATCAACTAAGAGTCAACGCACACTAACTAAAAGCGCAAAGATGCTCTTACAACTAATGGATCACTACAACTTATTAGATGTATGGAGAGTAAGAAATCCTGTAGACCCTGGTTATACGTACTACTCAGATACTCACTCATCTTTCTCTAGGATAGATAGATTTTTAGTATCCAGGGCAGCTTATTTCTGCATTGACAATATGGGGAGGCTCCCAAGATCTTTATCAGACCACAACGCAATTTTCATAAAGATAGATTGGGTCCGTCATTATACCAGAATAAATAGATGGTCATTCAGAGCATCGGCACTGGCTGACGACAGTGTGGCACATTCAGTGATAGATCACATTAATGAATTTCTGACCCTAAACGCTCCTGGAGACACATCAAAATGCATTCGGTGGGCTGCACTAAAGTGCTATTTAAGGAGTGTGCTGGGCAACATGACTAGCAATGTACTTAAACAACTCAGAACTGACGCCAAGAATATAGAAGCCAAACTAATAAAATTAGAAGCAGTGCATGAAAAGTCACAGACACCCACCAACCTTGCAAAACTACAAGAGATCAAGGGTAGGTACACTGAGAGCGTTGGATTGTTATCTAAAGCATTAGGGAAACCCATACAGGCATACACATACTGGCAGGCAAACAAACCTGGAACACTTCTAGCACGTATGGTGAAGCCACACAGGGTGCCGTGTACGATTGAAAAGATCTGTAGAGACACGGGAGACATAACAACAGATCCACTTGACATCCTACAGATCGTACACTCCCACTTTTATGAAGTATACAGAGACGCCGCCCCCATTGCCACAGAACAGGTTGAGGCATATCTACAAACAATAGAATTGCGCACATTAACTGAAGAACAGGCAGAAACACTGGATGCGCCTATATCCCCTGAGGAAATAGAAGCTGCAATAAAACAACTAAAAGCCAATAAAACTCCTGGGCCAGACGGTTTTGGCAGTGAATTTTATAAAAATCATCAAGTTATTATTCCCCAACTTCAAGAGCTTTATGATGAGCTTTATGAGAATGGTCAGGTTCCTAAGGACCTAAATAGAGCGAGAATAGTACTGTTGCCCAAACCCGGGGGAGATCCCACCTCCTGTGACGCGTACAGACCACTATCAATGATAAATACAGACATGAAAATTTTAGCCAAAATACTTGTAGGGAGAATATTACCCATCCTACTTGCAGTTGTTGATGTAGATCAGTGCGGCTTTGTTCCCTCTAGATCCACTGCATCTGCTACACATAGAGTACTAGATATACTTGCTGCGAAGCAGGGCTTTCCAACGCTGGGATTACTTAGTTTTGATGCATATAAAGCATTCGATCAGGTTAGATGGTCTTATATGCTTGCGATCTTGAAACAGATGGGATTTGGCTCCACCTTTTGTCGATGGATAACATTTTTATACTCCAACATGTCAGCCACAATATCCATTAATGAATCTGAGACAGACAGTATCACTGTAGAAAGAGGAGTCAGGCAGGGCTGCCCCCTGTCAGCAGCACTCTTCGCTATATGCATGGAACCACTATTAGTGAGATTGAGGGCTGAATTACTAGATCAGGGCACCAATATTAATGGAATTTCCACTATCTCCATAGCATATGTGGATGACCTCCTAGTCGTGTTAAGAGATCCACTGACTTCATGTGCTAGATTACTTGACATCATTGAAGAGCATGAAGTATGGTCTGGATACCGTTTGAACCTCTCTAAGTCAAAATACTTACCTATAGGTGTAGATGCACCTCCTACACTCCCTTTCACCGATATCCCGACTGCCCCATCGACCCTAAAATACCTAGGCATTCTAATCCCTAAAGATTACAACCTAATGTACGACTCCAACTATGCCCCCCTCATTGATTATCTTACTATACAAACTAACAAATGGAGCTGCTTACCACTGAACCTCGCAGCCAGAATCGCACTAATCAAAATGATAGCACTGCCCAAGTTCTTGTATACATTTGGTGCAGCACCAGTCTATCTCCCCACCACATACTTCTCCAAAATACAGTCCATAATCACCACCTTTATCTGGGCTGGGAAAACTCCCCGAGTAGCTCACTCTGCACTAACTGCTGCCTATGCAGATGGTGGATTTGAGCTTCCACACATCCAAAATTATTATTTTGCAACGATAATCGCATACTGCATCAAATGGTTTGATCATGCCTCTATGGATCCATGTGTGAGAATGGAAAGAAGCTGGTTTGGCAAGGTTACTGCCGACAGGTTTCTGATTGATGCAAGGCTCAAATTAAGCCAAGGTAATAGCATAGTACATGTGGGAATTAAAGTATGGAGACTCGCTCACAAAAGAATTTCTGGGAATTGCCTCTACAGTCCATACATGTCCCTATGGGATGTTGCACCAACACATGCAGCACTGAAAGAAAAAGACTTTCGGGTGTGGCTGTACAATGGTGTCTTTACATTAGAGGATTTGCATCAAAATGGGAAGCTAAGAGAGGAGAAGGATGTGGTGGACTTAGCGGGAGGGGGTCTCTCTAATCTGTTTTTATGGAGACGATTACGAAAAGCAATGAGAGATAGATGGGGAACATCGGATGATGAACCAAACGAAAATATATTACTCACTCATTGCTTAACCTCAATTGACCAAACACATCAGATCTCAAATGTATATAGAATACTCAGGCAATGCACACCGAACAATGTGGAAAAAATGAGACTGAAAATGGCTGCAGAACTTAATATAGATATTGATGAAGATGACTGGGCCATGACATGCTATATGTCCAAGAATGTATCATTCTGCATGAACCTACGATTAATACATTTTAAATTCATCCACAGGGCCTACTATACACCAAAGAAGCTTAATGCTATATATCCTCACCTCCACATAAGTTGTAACGGATGTACCTTAGAAACTGCTGGATTTGTACATATGACCTCTGAATGTCCACTTGTACATACATTTTGGGAGGAAGTAATTAAAATAATGAATACTGTTAGCGGAGTTGAGATTATTCTCTCACTCAAATTGATTTATTTATGCGAACTTCCACAGATGCCATCTAGACTGGCCAGACTGATGCAAATGATGCTGGTGGTGGGGAAATTAATTGTGGCTCGTGCGTGGTTATCATCATCTGCTCCTTCAATAACAGCATGGCTAAACTACCTTGCATATTGTGAGTTACAAGAATTTGAACTATACAATGTGATGATCAGATCTCAACATCCGAAAGATATATGGTCACCATTTAGGGCCTTTCTCGCTAATAGAAATGTAGAGAGTACATAGTGCAGTTATCAAATATCATTACATATCTATTTTTACTCTCAAATTATTAAAATGTGGACGAAGAATTCTATTTATTCAAGTACAATCAAATCGCTCAAACTGATATGCTTCTGTATTAATATTTATGAATTACTAATGAAATGTGCTTGCTGATTCACCCTTATTACCTTTTGCTTTTTGTTCCTTGTTTTTTGTTATGTATATTATAAAATCAATAAAAATGTTTGAAAACAAAAGGTGGTACAAAAAGAGAAAGAATTACAAAAATCTCATTCTGCCAAAACTATAACGAAAGTTCAAGCGTCAGGGCGCTCACCGTAGGAAACTGATCAAATGTGCGCCATAATGCAATTTCACTGCAAAATATCCTTCCTTGAATTTGGAAAGACAAATTATTTAGCATTTTTTAACAATTTCAAACTGTTCCGCTGCCTCAAAGTGCTACGTCTGTAAACAGGCGTCTTAAGCTACCCCAAGAGTACACTCATTCTAAATTTGACTTGAAAGCGGGATGTACGTTTATGACAATTTCAAGCAAAATGCTAATGCCATTAAACAAATGAGGTTTAGGCAAATTAACTGCATTTTAATATTCGCGGAGCCTATGATATAGGACATTGAGTTACGAAACATTGGCTAGAAGTATCAGCGGCAAGTGAGGTTTTCGTTGCCACGACGCTCAGGAGAATATTTGTAATTCGTATCATTTGCCTAATACTTCAGGTTAATTAGAATATTTAATTGAATAGCTGTAATCTTCAGAGATGACTATATTATGTTCAAATTAGCACAAGCGCAGCACACGCTGATCACCGCCACAGCCTGCCTCACTTCTGCGTGCGAGCTATTCCGCCCTCTGGAGCGTTCAGCAGAATAAGACCAAATCTGTTTCTTACACTTCTGAATTTTAATGATCGATTTAAACTCTGCCATCAGCATTTAATTATTTTCGAAAAAAAAAGTCCCAAGCATGGCTCCATTATGGCATGTTGGCAGATACAGGGGGTGGGGGTGGGGGGGGAGGGCAAAACCCGTGGCGGTTCTCAGCTGGGGTGCTAGGGAGGGGCAAGCAACAGACTCTGATCTGAGCCCGTGGCGGCAGCGCAGGCAGGCACACAGGATCCCAGGGGGTGGCGCCGTGACTCAATACACATTAATTGTGCGTTTCCAACCTGGAAACACCCAATTAATGTGTATAGGGTGTGTATTGCGTGGCCAGCGCCTAGTTATGCAAATTTTTAATTTGCAAAACAAGGCACCGACCGGTTCGCGGGCGAACTTTGGTGTTGGCGATTTGGCCTAAATTCGCCCGCACGGTTCGCGAACTGAATTTCACTAGTTTTGCCCATCCCTACTCTGCAGTGGACAGAAATTAAATGGTGCTTGCAATAACTCCTGTTTCACTTACTTTACACTAAACTACAAGGCAATGTGTTCACACTGGTCTTGAACTTGAGATCAGTCTACCAAACCCAGGGAGATTTAAACCCTCCAGCCTAGTTTTACAAGTATGATGTATTTTGCCTGCCTGTTAGTTATCATTTTTCTCCACAGGTTTAGTTTCTAGTTAGTATTTTCTTCCACCTGTGGACTCTGAAACAAATCTTGAATGTGTGTAACCTCTTCAACTTAGTGTCTAGGATTCTCTCAACCTGTAATAAAGTGTGGTGCTGTACACAAAACTGCAATCAAGGCAGCAATACTTCCAATGACAAAACCTTGAATACACATGTTTCCTATTGCACAATTTACCTAATAAATCAGACCAGTGTATAGAGTTCAGGTATTTGTATTTTGTTGAACTCTGAAAGAAATAAAATGTTCTGACTTTTTTAACTTCTATTTCACAATTCAATGCACTACTTTGAATACATATTCTGACAAACCTTGGGTCAAATGTACACAAAATATAATATATGCACTATTTGTTGCCCAACACTTTAGACTATGCACCAGTACTGTTTGGAATGGGATAAAATGAACTTTCAGGTAAAAAAAACAATGTAAGTACTTTTAAGACTACTCAGTCTGGCAGCAGCACTTATTTTTAAACACTAGAACAATGGATCACTGGACTCTTGGGGGGTATCAAGGTGAGTAACACTTTTTCAGGTATTTATTTGTGGACAATTTGACTTTTCAGCAGAGAAAATATTTGTAGCTAGCTTTTAAACACTTGGTTTGACAAATCTGTTAGAACACTAAGAAAAAGGTTCTGGGATTTAAGGACAAATGTTTGTAATTTAAGGCCTATTCCTGCAAAGTAATGGAATAGTAGTTATGTTTATAAAAACCTTCAGATTTTTGGGGTATACTTGGGTCTATCTGAAAAGTTTAAATGGGTAAAATTAAGTTCAGAAAATTCATTAGACTACCAAAATATTTTCCGACTTCTAGGACTAGTAGGGAATTCCTGAGAATTATTTTAAGCCAAGAAATTTATTTTCTGTAATTAAAATCGGCTAACATATTTTACTTGGGTCCAAGCAAGCTTGAGCACCAGTTAAAATATTTTAAAAAATCTTAACAAATGTAATGTACTTTAATTAAAATGCTCTAAACCCTGTGCTGGATTTAGAAATATTTTAAAGTTGTCCTTAAACTATTTGTGGGTCATTTTTAATTGGCACAAAACAGTATTTCTACTCGTACAAAATATTACTTGACATTAAACAAATCGGGACTTTTTTATAATGTAGAACAGAATATTCTTGTATTTGTGCAATTTATTTGGAGTGTCCATCATTAATCGTTATTAGACTTTGAATGAACAAACCGACAGATGGCTTTGGATTGTCCTAACCGCGAAAAAGTACCTGAGCATGCGCAATTGGGCGTTTTAGCCACTTTGAAACTTTTCAGTCTTTTTCTTAACTTGCGATTTTGTGCTTTTGGATTGCTACCACTGCAGCAATGGATTTTTCGGACAGGGCAGGACCTGTACTCAACAAGGGAGACCTACATTATGCTAACCTGGCCACAGGAAGATGCTAAAAGGTAAGAAAAGCATGTTTACTATACCCGGTAACGTTGAACTGTATAATGTAACAAAATGTACTTTTTGACAACTTTGCCTACTGTACCTGTATACTTTGTGTCACAAGTTGTCCTTTCGGTTTTTCACAGTCTCAGTCTTTTGCACTTAGGAAAAAGCTACACTGTAATGCAACCTATAATTCTAAGCTTGGGGAAAAGGCTCAAATGCTTTTTACACAATTCTAAAGTTATAGTTGATCTTGGCTAGGATGTAAACTTTGCTTTAAAATACACTTTGGATTTTTCTAAGCAATTACTCAAACGTAGTATTCGGCCTAGCATAACTTAACACTGTAACCTGAAAAGTACACTTAATGCACTTTCAACGTTAGAATAGCTTTGTAATGTCCCTTTACATTTCCCCTTTTGCTTTTGATTTGAGAGTAATATTCACTTTATATGCAAAAGTCACTTTTTCGGGTTAAACGTGTAAAATAAAAAACACAGTTAAATAATGTTTAAATCTACACTTACAGTAGCTAGAAATTCTTGCAATCACATATACTAAATGCCTGCAAAGGTTTAAAATCGATCGGAAATACTTTTGTAAAATATGTTGGGACTTGGAACAATTTTTGAAGTAAAAACTGCGAATCCTGCTAATGCTCACTAAAACTTCTATCTTGTTTTCCGGGTTCTGTTGGGCTCAGCCTCTTTCCCCCCACTGGTTTCCACCATGTTTTCGGGATTCCTGGCTTTGTCTTCGGTCCAGTGCTTGCTTCAGGGTCTGTTCAGGTCCTGGGCTTGCTCCTGGGTCCACTTCGATTCTGGATCGGTTTTTATTCCTTCTCTCCTTAGTCTGGGCTTCCCCCACTCACAATAGGAAATTCTTCTTTGCTTCTTGGCTCAGAGCACTCCTCTGCTGGGCTTGTCTTCAGAAAGTCCTTCTTCAGTCTTCTTACTTCAGAGTCTTCTCCAGAGGAATCCAGCAGAGTTCCTCCTCCTTCTTTGAATGATGTGGCTAAGAGAAATTGCTCCTCTGGGTGCTGGCTTTTATGGGTGGTGGTTTCTCCCGGTGAGTCATAGGGTGTACCTTCCAAGGTTGCAGGCTCGTCCCCGTAGTTTCCAGCTTCCAGTTTTCTTATTTTCTCCTTTTTAGGTTATTAAACATGGAGTTGGGAATTTGGCTGTTACACCTTTATTTCCTATTTTTCTTACTCTACCTGAGAGTGCGACTCAACGTCCAGAACCAATGAGTTCACATTTTAGGAAAAACTCGTTTTTTCTCCTAAAATCTTTTATCTTTAAATTTTCGGCATATGTCACTCTGTAGCTTAGACCTATGTTTTTTACACATAGTGATACCAGTTCAGAAATGCTTTTTCCTAGGTTTAAAGCATTCTGAAATCTGCAGCTAAAGAATCTCATGGAGTAATCACTAGTGATTACACATGAGCCGATCTGAACCTATTCTACACGTTTTGCACTTGGTTGCAAATCTGAGCCACTTTCAGAACTAAAAGTACAGATTGTTGCTAAAATCGGACTTTCCTGTGGTTACTTACCAGAGGGTTCCCGCCTAAAACCATTGGTCCTTTGTTCACCAGGAGCATTTTTCGAATTTCCCCGAGTTACCAGAGTTTTCCCATGCTTTTGCAAGGCACCTACCAGTCTAAACTGAGACCTGGATTCTCCACCCAGTCCATTTGCATACGTATGCCTGCAACCTGCCTGACCATCTGTCATATTGAGCTTCACAAAAACAAGGGGATGGACAGGGAAGACCTACTTAGTATTTTAGAGTTTTTTCCTATTTTTACAATGTGGCCTAACATTATTTTTAACGTGTAATGTGTGCACTGCATTACTTACCTTGGAATACTTGCAGTTAATTAATTAAAATTCCCAATAGAATTTTAAGTGAAATAAAACTGGGAAACCTTTAGGAAAAATGCAAAACTGTGTCAAAAACACGGGAAAGACATGCTAAGGTCATGTGTGTTTTTTACATTTTATTTGCATTGGACTTAATGGTATTTTACTAAATACTGTTGAATCCCTAAGTGCAAAAATTCGACTTTACCACTTAACATTATTACATGTATTTTTCTACACTACTGTAGACTTATTACCAGGGGAAAAACGGATACATGTAAATTTTTAAACCTACAAGTAAGCATTTTTGGACATATAATAACCAAGCAAATGAGTCTGTTCCATAGGTTTCCATGTAGAAACCTATAGGAACCCCAAAGTGGTAATTAATTAATATGCATTATATTTTATTACATCAATGTAAAATAGGAAAAATGTGGAAACATGCTGGTTACACAGGAGATCAACATAGTGCCCATTGAACAATTCTCTGTGTAATAAATATACTAAAACACACATTAATTATTTGAATTGGCTTTACCAACCCTTACAGGTAAATATGTTGAGGGGATTTTTGTCATGAATGGGAACATGCTAGCATTACATTAAAAAATGTACTGGATATTTAACATTTCAGGTAAATTAACATTAGGCTTTGAGCATTATACTAAAATTAACACTAACATTAAATGCATCCAAGGCACCATAACATTAACACTTCAAACTAGCATTTTTAAAACTATTTGTAAGATGCCCCTTACTGTGTAATCTATATTTAGACTACATGGTTTAAATGGGACTAAGATCTGGGTAGTACTATGGTATACTTACCTGGTACACCTATACTACACTATAGTTCCCCAGATGCTCCTAAAAATTAATTACATCCCCATCTGAGTGTTACTGTGTTGCTCTATATTGTGCCACACAGCCCCTACTGAATACTACTGTGATGAATTCATAATGTGTACCTCTGCTTGCCAGTGAAGTATTGCTGTGGCATTTCATATGATCCCCATCTGAAGAGCACTGGCTCCCAGATCTGGACTCATTCCAGAGGTTTCATATCGGATCACACCACTTCTCCAATTGTGTGCTGCTTGGCTACTTAATCTAACACCCCAGACACACAGCCCCACAGGTTAACACAGAACAGAGTAAGCCTGAGCCCTTGCGACAACCTCCAAGAACAGGCAATATCAAACTTTACACCCTACACAATAACACAAGCATGTTTGTACAATGCGCTGGAAAGCAACGGGGGCTCCACCGTTAAAAAAAAAGTGTTAAAACTGATGCCATCCAGCAACAACATCTAAGAATCAAACTCTGCTGGATGAATAGGCACCAAAAGACTCCCTCCTGACAGTCATTGTGCTCTGCATCAGTATACTTCCTGCCTTTGTATGCATGAGGGTATGCAGGGCATGACTCTGTATGTCAAGGGGCTTAGTATCAACTTAGCCTGGGCCAAATTCCAGCAACTGCAAGAAACAACCAAGGACCAAGGTGGCACCTATGGTTACAAAAGATCCTGCTGAATGCTCTCTGAATTGATGGGAATATGTAAGCAAGACAAGGATATAAGAATACAGTATGAATGCATACAGTATGAATGCATAAGGTAGGGCTTTAAATGAGAATGGAACGAAAGAGGTTAAAAGCAATTTAAACGTGCAACCACATCACTATACCACACAAAACCCAAAACACCCTTAGTACTCAACAAGGGACACTTCGAGTAATAATAGAGTACACTAATAACACGGCCAGTGCAATCACCCTCCTATCCTGTAACTATCCTTTTCTTCTGGCTGACTCCAAACTTTACAATATCTGTCACTATCATAACCGCTGCTTCTCCTCCAGTCAAGAATTTCTGCCTTTCTTATGCTGCCTCTTTAAAAACTCATGAGCAAACGCTGTCCCCCAGGTACAATGGTTTTTCGACTTTAGGGTATCTGATTTTTTTCAGCACAAGCTCTTGATTAGTGTAGTTCCCTGGAGGCCCTACAATTTATCAAAGCCCACACAGAAGTGAACTGTCACCCTGATGGTAATACCAACCATTCTGCTTTTTATACATGAGTCTTTTACTCCGGCTATCAGGCCTATCAAAAGTGAGGTGGCCCCAGTCCTCACATCATACCCCTTGATGAATTGTGGCATTTCGCTCATTTTTTTTCCCCGAACAGTTTGAAATAGTATCTTTTGGTTGTCTGCAGTAATAGCATAAGGCCATCTGTTGTCGTCTTAACCTTTCGGCTGCAGTTACTGTAGTGGCTCCTCAATCTCTCCTAGCACTATAGGCTCGCTGACAGACTTAATTTTGCGAGTGGATACTGAGGATTTGCTATGGTGTGAGGGCCTAAATTCCCTCGTTCCACATGTCTGCTTTAATCTCTCCTGTCAGTAAGTCTATGTTCAAGTTGTAACGCTAGGCCGACATGTTCTCGGAAGGAATGTGGGAGAGTATATCCCTGCATCAGGGCATCCTTGTGATCCTTTTTAAGATCCTTTTAAAAGTGAGTCATTTGTGCATTCTCTAGCCATTTGGTCTCAGCGGCTAGGAATTGAAAACATGCTATACATTAGCAATCAAATCGTGAGCACCTTGCCTAATATTAAAACATGTGTGTCTTCGGGTTATATAATGAAATTGAAATTAAATTCTTTCATGAACAGGAGGTGGTGATGGTAGTGGTAGTAATATTAACCCCTTAACTGTGTCAGGTATTTTTAGGAAGTCTGGTATGTTATGGAGTGTAGCATAGGTGTCCATGTAACCATGGCCAAACATGGTTACACAGGTAAGTACTTTGTTTTCGTGCTAGCCAGCCAGACTAAAGTTTCCATACTTAAAAACTGTAGTCCAACTATAGATTGCACAATAGGGAACATACTAAAAATAGTTTTAAATGACTGTCAGTTTAGGATTTTTATTGTGTCTGGGATGCAGTTAATGTTATTTTTAATGTTAGTGTATGCACCCAGCCTAGTGTTATGTTATTGGAAATGGGTTTTAAATCCAGTACATTTTTCTCAGGGGTACGCTAAACCCATCAAACCAATTTCTGAAAAAACTCAATCTTAGCCTCTCACCAAGTCTACAAAATGCTCAATGTCTAAACAACTCAAGAGAGAAATAAATAATGGTACCTAACGTCAGGAAGGTAGCGGGAAAAGAATAATTTTCAAGACGATGTCAAGCAGGAGAATCTTCCTGACCTGTGTGCAAACAAACAACCGTGAGTGAGTGGGGTGCCGAACTGGAATATGGAAACAACAGCGTGCACCACGTCCCGACACCACACGCATGCGTACTTACATGCCAAAAATGGCAAAGAAGACGCGACTACAGGAAAACGGCCCTCAGGTGCCACACTCGCCCGTGCTCGTGGTTAGCGGGATCTACAGAAGGGAAATAGAACGTGTGAGGGAAGCACAACGTGGCAGGAACGGCAAGGCGCTAAAGGGAGGCGGGCACAGACGAACTCACCTGTAGAACTTTCAGCCGCCTCTCGTCATACTGCGAGGAAGATAGACGCGATCAGGGCGAGCTATGCTCGCTAGCGCCGTAAATAAGGACAAATAGACATAGAAAAGGGACTGAGAGGACTCCATCTTGGGAGTACTATCTCAGTCCTTGAAACCAATTAGTAACTTCGTTAAGACCACTGACGTGAGTCTTGAGTTTCATAATCCAGAATAATTCTCGGATGTTAAGGAATTTCTTAATGGTTTTGGCATTAGTTTCTGTGCATTGTTCAAGAACGGTCCAATTAAGCTCGGTGGCGAACCAATGCGGCCCCCTCGACAGTATTGCAAATATTCCCTTTGTGCTGGCCGATCCTGGTGCGTACCTCTTGGGTGGTCTGCCCAACATATCTCAACTTACAGGGGCACCACAACAAATAAATTAGATTAGATGATTTGCAAGTGGTGCGAGGTTT
>JAWWEH010000024.1:98946-118038 GCA_035583035.1 Eurycea cirrigera | reverse complement strand
TTACAGTCACAGGGTCACGGATTACAATGTTGCATGTACCTATTCTTGTGTCTCCACCTATGGGACCACCCCCTACAACATGCATGTAATCAAGACACACCGTACGCGCTCTTGCTATATTATTATCATCATCATCATCATTATTATTATTATTATTATTATGATTACGGTGCCAAACACGCCCAACAGCGCCTCAGGATATTGGATGGTGACAAAGTAGCATGTAACAAACAATAACACAGACAGGGGTCCAACCCTCCGGTAAAAGACATCACGTATTCGAAAATTGACACATCCAGTTCCTGTGTGCTGTGGAGCATACATAATTGTCGATACTATACCAATTATTTTAGAACAAAATCAAATTAGTAAAAAACAGCCGAGTTGTAAATGGCAAACGGAGTACATCCGTAACACATTAGGATCACCAAGTAATATTAATAGGGCAGCACAATCCGTGCATCTGCTCCAAAAGTCGCACACCTTCCAACATCTAAAATGTCAGGCATACAGAAAACCAGTGAGATTCACCTCAGCTCTAATGTCATTCCAAAGGGGGCAGAGGGTGTTCTCTCCAGTGTGTCTCTCTGAAAACAAATGCAGCTCACATTCTAACGCTTATAATCCTCAACCTAGAGGTCAACAATCCCCCTAACACAGCTTTTCTGACCGAATCTTATCACATATATTTCTTTATATTATGAAAAACAATATACATGTATTTTTGGGCCTCTTATCATGTATTACAGATCAGGAACACATTATAATATATAAAAATAGAACCACAGTAGAAGAACACAGACACAACTTTAAAAATACATAGTGCCATAATTATGACATTGTCAGAATACAAAATGCTACAATCCAACTTGACTTAAAAGCATGTTCTACCCACTGATGTATATACAATAAGTGGTACACTTTTATAGTTCAATCCTACTATATGTGCTCATGCTCTCAGAATCCAGCGCTGTTCGCGCTTATGTGGGCATTTTTTCCTTTCCCCATCTAGACATACTTTCATCTGTTCTATGGTGGACCATTTCAAGTCTTCAAATTTGTGGCCCATTAATGAACAATGTTTCACCAAGGGAGCTGTCTGTACTTGTAACTTTAAACAGATTTTGTGCTTTGCCAGGTGGTCCCTGACTTTCTGCTGGGTTTTGCAAATATATATTTGATGACAAAGGCAGAATATATCATATACAACCCAAGCAGAATTACAATTAGTCTTCTGACGTTGTTGCCATGGAGTAGGCAGACCTGAATCAAGTTCTTTACTTTTATTTGTCAAAGGGCACATGTGGTAATTCCCACATGGTGCATGGCCCATAGCTGGGGGAAAATTACATATTGATCGTAAGTCTGCCATAAGTGGTTTCTTCAATTCTGTCTTTACCACTAAATCTTTGATATTTCGACTGCGTTTATATGCAAAAAGTGTTTTTTAAAGGAAGAATTCCCTTGGTTCAGTACAGACCAATGTTGTCGAATCAGTCGTTGTAAATGACTTGTTATGTGATTGTAAGTACTGACAAACACCAGCCGGTCAGCTGATTTCTTAGTGGTCTTGTGTTCAAACATAGATTCCCTGTTGTAATATAGGGCTCTCCAGGAAGCATTCCTGATGGCCCTTTTTGGATATCCACGTAATAACAAAGTGTTGGTCAAGGTCTCAGCTTCTTTCTTATATTCCTGACCCTCAGTACAGTTGCGTCTCAGCCGGAGAAATTGCCTGAAGGGCAAATTCTCCCTCATGTGTTGAGGATGGAAGCTGGTGTAATGCAGGAGACAATGTCTTTCCATCTCCTTTTTATAAAGGGAAGTCAGTAAACACCCTCCAGACTCTGTGATCCTTATGTCCAAGAAGGGAATAGTTTTGTTATTAAATTGTAGAGTAAATTTCAAGTTGAGATCTCTATTGTTTAGCCACTCATGAAAAGACTTCAGTTCTGTTTCAGACCCTTTCCAGATGATAATGACATCATCAATATAACGCTTCCAAAGCGATATATTGTTCTTGAAACGGTTCTGGTCATTAAAAATAAAGTTTTTCCTAAATTTGTCTACATACAAGTTGGCTAAACTGGGTGTCACTGTCACGCCCATGGCAGTGACATCTATTTGGTGATAGAAGACACCATTAAAGGCAAAAAGGTTCTTGGTCAATGACATGGTGGTGCACCAAAGAATAACTCTGCAGGGACTCCTTTGGTTTTAACACTTGAAAACAATAGCTCTTCTACTAATTCCAGTGTAGCAACCTGTGGAATGTTCATATAAAGTGACTCAATGTCTAGAATCACTAACAGTTGTTGAGAGCAATCAAAAGGTTTATTTTCCATAATTTCCAACAATTTAATAGTGGCTGTCGTATTTGTCAAGTATGACTGCATTTGTGGAACTAAATCCTTCAAAAAAGGGTCTGTAAATTTGGACAAGGGTTCTAAAAGGGACCTGACCCCAGAAACTATGGGTCTCCATGGAGGGAATTCCGCCTTTCTATGAATTTTGGGTGAAATGTAAAAGAGGGGACATCAGCCTTCAGCTGTACTAAAAAAACTGCCTTGTTTGCTTATGAACTTAGCTTCAACAGCCCGATCAACCTTGTCCTGTATCTCTTTCTTCAAAGTAATGGAAGGGTCAGAAGTCAGACGTGAGTAGCTTTTTTGATCACTTAACAATCTGAAACATTCATTGATATAGTTATCTTTATTCATTATTACAATGGCTCCCCCCTTGTCTGCACTTTTCACAATTATTTTTTCATCTCAAGATAATATTTTAAGAGCACAAAATTCTCCATTACTGAGAATAAAGAAAGGTTTTGGAAGCTTAATTTCCAAAGATTCTAAATCTCTAATAGCTGCTTTCTCAAAGACAATTTCTTCCTCAGAAAAAGTGCTTGATGGGGGAGTAAAAGTTGAAGGGTTGCATAGGCCAGTGATATTGGTACTGGTCTCAAAAGTATGTTTTTCAAAATACTGATTTAAGTGAATCTCTCTCATAAATTGCTTATACTCACTTCTGAATGTATATGCATCATATGGGTTGGTGGGAACAAATTCAAGTCCTTTTTCTAAAACTGACCTTTCTTCTTGGTTCAGTTCATAAGATGAAATGTTGTGAATTAATGAAGGGGTCGTCACTCTCATCCACTCCTCGAAATACTTGTGACTTCTGGTTCTTGTGCCACGTGTCCTCGTCTGAGCTCAATGGGCGTTGTTCAAAAAAAACATTACTGGCAAAAGACACTGAAGAGTTACCTTTATTGGTTTCCTGCAGATATGGAAAGGAGGCCTTTACCTGTGATGGCCCCTGGGCTTGTTGGAAAAACATTGGGTACAGTAGGTGTGACACTGTAATAGGCCCCTTCATAGTAGTTAGTGTGGACACCATGACTCTCAACAAACTAATACCTTTACCCTGCACACACCCCAACTTATCTTTTAGCCTTGCACTCTTCCACTAACACAGCACGTCCAGCCTACTCACTTCCACACTACCTCCAGCCAGCCTACCCTCTTGCGCGCTTGCCACGCGCCTTCAAGTCACTTGAATTGCACGAGGAGTCTTGGCTTGCGCAAGCAGGCACCACGAAGCTTTCGTGCCTGGCTTGCACAAGCCCAATGGTGCACTAGCTTTGAAGATCCTTCGAAGCAAGCACTGTTTACTCCTGGCTCTCAAGACTTGTTGGGCCCTTGCCCGGCACCAAGATAACTAGGAACTAAAGACTTTTACTCTCGACCACAGATCACCTGGAACTTCGTAATCCGACGTGGAAGACTTCAGCACCCGCAGGGGCTCTGTCGAGTCACCCCTGCGGCAACGGACCTTCGTCCCCTGCCGCAACGAACCTTCGCCGCTCCAGCCGCAAGAGACCTTCACGTACCCGGCTTCCCAAGCCAGCACCCCGCTCTCGATACCCCAGCAGGTAGATCCAACCCGCTCACGGCGCAGAGACACGCCTTCGGGCCTAACTCACGCCCACAGCCCCACCCCACCGCCACGCCCACTTCTGCGACGAGGAAGCATAGGCGTGAGGGCTAACAGGACCTGACCTGACGCAGCCTCACCGTTGCAAACACAACTAAAGCAAGAAAACCCGGCATCGCCTGGCCACAGGTAAGGCTGGCAGGCTAGCGCACAGGGGACACATTTATTAAGGAAACACTTTTAATTTCAAAAGGCTAAGCAACCCTTAAATGTCTTGCAGAACAACCCATCAGAACCCAGAACAGGAGTACAGGGAAACAGGAAGGACCCTCACCTAGAATCTATTCTAACACACGAAAACCACCCTCGGGCGATGCCGGCGCGGCTTTGCTAATTAAAGTAGAGCAGCGCTGTCGTTGACCATTACCTTCAACAAAGACTGCAACCAAGATCACATCCTCATTGAATTTTCAGGGAAGACCCGCAGTTTATAACATTTTAAACCTAATCTTTACAGTAGGGTATAGAAATTAGGAGGTCGCTGGTATAAATCTTGTGGTCCCTGAATGGAAAAATAACCACCTGGCAAATATACCCAAAATTACAGTACAAGAGCTCGTCAAAAGTATAGAATGAGAGCCACGTACATATAGCACCAAGCTCACAAGTATCTTCAAATAACACAAGTTTTAGAAATAAGTAACACAAACCTATTATATAGAGATACTGTGCTATTCAAAGCATATTAACCATGCATAACCCAAGGGACAGGAAAGAGAAACGACAAGCGATCTTGAATTTTGCTGCCATTTTATGGTTCTAACACCAAAAATTAAAGCTAGCCCTCGCGGAGACAACCCTACAAATCACTTCAGACATGATCAACACAGAGATAATGCGGCTCAAAACAGAGCTTGCCTCCCGAGCTTAAGAGATAGCTAGCTCTAGATGCGAGATTGCTTAGTGACTCTTAAATGCAGAGGCAGCTACATTCAGGCATCAGGAGGAACAAAGGGAATGTGAGGGAAATATAACCCAGCTAGAAGAAAAAGTGAGAGACTAAATTAACAAACTGAAACCCTTAAACAATGCGGCAGGGACCTAGAAGCCGTGGCAGAGAATGTTAGCAAAGAGAATGAAATTCTCATGAATGAATCCTCAAAAATAAGGCAGGAAAACCAAAAGCTTACAGAGAATGTACACCAACTCACACAAAAGAACGAGACCCTCTCCCACAAAGCTTATTGGTTAGAATCAGAGAGGGACCAAGAGAGGGATACGGCAATAGAATGGGCAGAAAATGTGAAGGAATATTGCCAGAAAATGGGGATATATGAGGTACACCCATACTAGGGGAGGAAGTACACCCGCAGGGAACACCCTCTCAGTGCACCACGACTCTTCCAATAACCCCTCCGAGTCCGAACACAAGAGTTCTAGGCACCCCACCCAGAGAAGGCCTTCTACCACTCTGGTGGGGGTGGGGAAGTACTTAACGACCCCGATCCAAGGTTATTGAATATGCCAATAAGGAACACATGAGGCCACCCTTTGCACCACCTTGACTACCGCCAAACACCCCTTCACACCATCCGGTGGCGCCGGATACTGCACGCCATCCCAAAAAGCCATCCTCTAAACACACCGGCACTTCTGACACTGACAACAGCATAGAGACATCAGATGAAGGGTGGAGGGTGGCCAAAAGGGAACAAGAGAAGAAGAGGACTAAATCAGGGATCCCAGTGGAGCCAACTTAGGAAATTATCCCCAAAAGGGATGGAGGCACTTCAGCTATAAGTGACTAAATATCACAAAAGTTCCAAAGTCAGTATCGAAGACCACTTGTCCACCTTCAAAAGAATCATGAGCGATTTAGGATGCACCGATCAAAACTGATGAAACGAAATCTCCACTGAACATACTCCACTGAATACTGTCAATTCTTCCTTGCGCTAGATAGTAATTTAAGTCTTGACTGGGCAGGGTATGTTAAGGAGGTTAGGAAACAGTTTTCCCAATATCATAACAGACACGAGGCTTGGAAAGCCGCCATGACACTAAAATGCAGAGACAATCAGCCCTCGTGACTTTATTCAAACCCTCCAAAAGCCTATGCACAAGCATCCTGAGAGGTAGACGAGGAAAGCAAACAGTGCAAAGATTCGTTCTTTTACGGCCTCCCGCGGCTCATTCGGACCCAGCTAGTGCCAAACTATAGCCATCGGAAAACGTTGCAGGCTCCTCACACATGCATTCAAGGTTTATAACGTGCTCGGCAACCATGAGCCAGGAAGGGAAAACTAAATCCACCAAACTGAATGAGGTGCAGAAAGTCCCAGAGCTTTCATTAGAGACGGGACAAAGCTCATCACAGAAGAAAGGGTGGGGCGACCAAAACCTTAGTTCACCCAAACGGGGCGGCAACACCCAGACTAATGCCTCTGAAACGGAGTTCCAAAACCCTGGGTTCTATGTGTCCCATCCAAGAATAACCAGGGTACCAACCAAAACTACTCCCAAGGGAACCTAAACTCCTGTTACACACTCAAGCAGTCTAACCCATCCTCGCCTAATTTCTCCTGACATAATCAAGGGCAGAACCAAAGGGGGCGGGGTGGATATCAGAAGCAAAACTCTTGGGAAGGACAGCACCCCGTACCGGAGGACAGAATGCAGGCTTTTGAGCACCAAATGAAGGACATGCATGAAATGATGCCTAGTGTTATGTTCCAAATGCAAGGTGCCAGAGCTTGCAATGAAAACCCCCCTCCTCCATCACTGGGAGGAGGACAATGACTAGGCGTGGACAAACTCGTGATGCCAGTGCCTGAGGGTGTGGTAGCAGCAATCACGACACCACCTAGAATTACGGTCACGCCCCTAACCTGTTAGGGCTGAAACCAGGACACCTGAGATGCTCCCCAAACCACAAAGAAGAACTCAATCAGGGAAACCGCCGGGAAAGTCTGCCGCTAGAAGTTACGACCAAAGCCCTGTGGCCTGCGGAGGTGAGGGACCAGCCAACCCTCAAACCCATCCAAGAGCCTATTCGGGAAAGCTGTATACCTGTAGGACAGGCCAATCCCCCGGGGACAAGCAAAATACCAAGAGACGACTCTACCCCAATACTCTGCAGCGCAGGTAGCCAATACCACTCAAGGCGGAAAACCACGATGAAACTCCCAAACCTGAGCAAATTTAGAGTATCTGAAAATATCTGGCACAGAACTCTCATTTCTTGGGTGATCTACGGGAAGAAAATAGGAGATATTTTGCACCCACAACCATCTGCGGATCCCACAAAATAGAAGCACTCAGATTCAGGAAGCGAGGCCACTCTCATATCTGAAAAACTCTCCCGACAGTTACGAGAAGACAAAGGTAAGGGATGGAACCCCGGAGTCAGAGAATACGTGGGGAACCTCTAAGCAGTGGATTGCAATGATGTCCCAGCACGAGGCATCATTAATTTAGGTGTACAAATATGAAAACATCGACTTGTTTACCCCCCCTAGGATTGTTGCTGCCAATACATCACCATTATTGTTAAGGGGTGACCTCCTCCAAAGGCTCTCTCCTCTCATAGACTGTGTGAGTCACATACTGTGTACACAAGTAAAATGACCAATCCCCCTAGCCAAAACACGGGACACACGTGACAGAATAGACAGAGCTCACTATATCGAGAAAACCCCCACCTCTATCGAGCTGATGTATCGCAATAGCCAGAGCCCTGAAATCACTATGATAACCACTAAGGAAGGGCCTAGTGAACACAAAAACTCCTGCAAGGCGGTAGTGATTAGGTTACGAAAAGACCATGTGTGGACCACAGAACTAGAAGGCGATCAGTTGAAATTTATCACAGAAACAAAGCAGTGCCACAACACATATTGCTCCCCCGGGTGAAAAAGTTATGAAACCCATTGATAGCATAATTCAGAGAGACATTCACTACTACGTCCCAGTCAATTTATGCGGTGACAGACACCCACACTAGCAAGGATTGCTGTAGATCAAGAGAGAACCTATCTCAGTGAGGACATCTTTGACACACTGCAGGTTATTTAAAAAAGTGTCTAGGGACACTTTTAAAGACTGTGTCTTTAAACGTGTGCAGTGTCGAACGATGCTAGGACTAGATGGGATGGACAGCGATCACAAAGTAGTAGGTAGAACCATGCCAGTTATATATCGGAGGCAAACGCCTGTAACATCCTGTCTGGGAGGTGCGGGGTGCTGGGTATGACATGTATTTAGCAAATGACGTGCTTCACTAATTAGCGGCCATTGCTGAGCTGACCAATTTACAATTGTGGTCCAGACTAGGGACTGGTCCTGTAGACTTTCCAGACAGGGAAAAAGCATTCAAGTCAGGACAACAGCTACCCTATGCTGTGACTATGCAATTACAAAGTGGCATAACTCTCCCTGCCAGAACGCAAAGGTGCTGTGTCCCCTTACAAGTCAAAAGGGAGCAGAACAACCGTGCCTGTGAAAATGTAATTGTCATGCATGAAAGCACTAAGAGGATAGGGTTAGATACACCCTACACCCCTCTAATCAACATTGCGAATGGCTGTACAATGATGCTGTTGGATAACGAAAACCCCCATGAGGCTAAATTGCTCGTGCGCACAACTCTTGGACCGCTGCTCATCATGATTATTATACCTCAGATCTGTGTGATTATGTCATAGGCGTTACAAAGGAAATGTTACGCGAGGACATTTTTAGCGCAGTTGTGACATCACGCCCCAATGGACTGTACACTGTGACAACTCTTGCTAAAAACACTCACCTTGTCAGAAGGACCTGTAACTTGTGCTTCTGGCTTGGTCCTCTGGTTCCAGATGGGTTAGACGGACAACGGGACAGGTTGCGCAGAGAAACCCAGCCCTGGTGCCACCAGGGAAAGGATTGGATGGGATGGGTGTCTGAGTGGAGAAGCCCGGGCGTCCCTGGTGAGATTTTGTCAAAAAAAAGGTGGGGACCTGAGGCCTTGCATAGATCATAGCGAATTAAATGATATAACTATTAAAAACCGATACGCTCTTCCTCTTATCTCCGACTTGATTGACCATGTACATGGTGCCCAAATCTTCTCTAAATTGGATCTCAGAGGAGCTTATAATTTGGTCAGAATTCGGTCCGGAGGAGTGGAAGACGGCTTTTAAAACAAAATTTGGGCATTTTGAATATCTAGTCATGCCTTTCTTTTTGGCGTGGTTTCATGCCAAAAACACGCCAAAAAGAACACCTGGTCTATAGGCGGCAGGGGGCAATCATAAAGGTGACCCCGGCCACCTATGGGCCAGGACAGCCACATGGCACACGCACATAAATGCAGCCAGGGCTGCATTTATGTGCTGTGGATCAGGCCCAAAATGTGAATCGGGCTTGAGATCGCTGCATATTTTATACGCGTTTCTAATGCATAATTCGACAGTACAGCTGATCCGTGCCGGGGCACAAAGCGGGCTCACCGCATGGCTCTTAAGAAGCCTGTTCCTTTCATCGCTTAGAGACAGTTTACACCACCATATTTAATGTTGAAGTGCTTAGTTTCTTGAACGCAATTCCTCTCGTTTTTTTAATAAAGCTACTTTTCAGTCCTTCATTTTCTAGCCGGGCTGCAGCTATTTTCTGGTGCGACTATTGTCCTGTGCAGAGGAACAAATATTACAATGTATCAGACACCCGAGAGATTTATATAAACAAAGTCACAGCCTAAAACAGCTGCAGTCAGGAAAGAAAATCAAGCACTGAAAACGGTGTTATTAAATAACTTGAACAATTAAAACAAGAACAAGGGGACCTGCATTCAGGCAATTAAGAACACTTAAAAGAACAACTAAAAACGGTCGAGTGAATTGGCCATTTAAAAATCTACAGTGCCATTTTGCATATAGGTCCATATGTGTCGCACGGTCTTTCTGTACCTCGCCACAAGTATTTTATTGCTGCTATTTGTGTACTACGGTGTCATTGGATTTTACATTTTTTGCTGCTACCCGTTACTTGTCTGGCCCCGGGGAATTTTTGTGTATGGCGTTTTCTTTAATTTTTTTGGTCTTTATTTAAACAATTTAATATGAACAAATTTGTCGTGGCAGACTTTTTAGTACTACTTTAACACGAATACATTTTACTACTGTGTCGGCCCTTCACAGCTTCATTGTTCCATAAGAGAAATTGCCTCTGAAAATGTTTTATTATCCCCATTGCAAACACCAGCTAAGGGGTGGATTTTGCAGATGGGACATCTCAGGGCTCGAGTTGTAGGGGGACATAGATGGACAGAACATAGCCATAGATTTAAGACACCATGGTTGTGTGAGCTTCCACGGTGGCTACCTTTCAAGAGGGCTTTAAAAGCTTTTTACTTAGCCAGCTAGTTACTGACTGTTGAGCAGTTGACGATTTGCCTACGGGATTGATCTGTTATTGGGGTGGCTGTCTGTTCTATTTATTTCTTGCTGTATATGTTGTATTGTATATGTTGTTTTACCTTTTTTATAATATGCATCTTTCTCTTTATTTTGCTCTGCGCTTTGAAACGTGTATGAGCGCGTAATAAATATTTTATTCATTCATTCAAGAACAAACACGTAAAAACTATTTTTTATGCAGTGAACCATTTTTGCGATCTGGCCTGGTACACCTGAAAGTGCAAGAATATTTGTCCAAGCTTGCAATCCAATGGTGGAAAGGTGAAGGGCAGAAGTGACTTTCAAAAAGCATCCCCGTGTTTTATTTGAACCCCTTTAGTCAAAATGACGAGTGTGTCTCGTCATAAAAGCCTTTGAGGGAAGAGCACTTTGCATGGGGTTTGCCAGTTAAAGAGTTAAGGTCAGGTTGGAGCCTTCTCCACCACCCGATACAGAAGAGGACGCGCGTTAACGTTTCTTGAAGACATATTTGATGACAATGCCTTTTTAGTAAACGTTTGGTAGCCGTTTCAAATCTCGTAATTCACAGGAGTGATGCAATTCCTGTGAATTACGGGAAACAATACCACACTTGTGATTCCACTTCATAGCTTAGACCCATAGCTTTAAAAGGAAGTAGCTGTTATAAGGTTACTTCTTTGCACCCCCTCATTGGAACTCATTTTAGGAAAATAATTCATGGCTCACAGTTTGGACAACTCTGCACCGCTTTACCCAACAATGAAAATGCCCCCCAAAAAATGAGTTGCAAGATATAGTACAGGTAATTTGTGAATTATTAGGAAATAATGCCATCTCGTGGTTCTGTTGACATTTATAAAAGTTGCCCCAGAGTAACCCAAGCCAGCACCAGAAGACTCAATTTTGCTGTTGTCAGTCAACATTATGTCAGCATTTGTATCTGGAACTCCAAAAATGGCAGAGAAAATGTTGCAGGAGCGTGCACTCCTTCGACGGGAAGACAGGACGACAGTCGTGACCATAGAATATGGCGGCAAGAGATGGCGGAGACTGCAGCCGATGCCTGTAATATGTAAGCGAGCCAGAGAGATGAGAGTGTTGGTCACTCCTGAACATGCTTTGCCATGTTAATAGTGGACCAGAACCTGCTCTTTGACGCCTAGTCTGGGTGTGAGTTGGTTATAAATAAAATAAAGAAAGAACTAGAAGTAATGCAAACATAGGCAAGGAGGCAGAAGCCCTAGCACATTTCTAGACCCATAGTAGTGAGCTAAAATAGCACAAATTCAAACGCCAGAGATTTCGGATCACCGACCCAAAGATTAGTTTGTAGGTGTTCCTACACCTTAGAAAGAGGACCAGAGTGCCTCAAATAATTTTATTACACATGTACTGGGTGGGTCTCTGGAGTAACACTGTACCTGTATACAGTGCTCTTATGTTGCCCGATTCATTTCCTTGGTACATTTTGGAGCTGTGCTAGATTCCATTCTGTATTACTTGTTCCCACGTGCACATAGTTCTTTTGGCGTGCTCGGTGCCATTTCAGAATTTTTTTAAATTTAGCTTGCGTGGCTGTGCTGCGTGTTGCACTGCTACGCATGGCACTACTGGATGTGGCTTACCCATTGCGTCTCTACCAGGTGTGCTTTGCTTAATGTCACAAAGACGCTGCGATTCTTAGAAATATACGTGCCTCTCCTATGCAGGTCTCAATTCAATGCAACTCTGCATATTTCTGCTGCAGGTAGCAGCTTTCTCTGTACAGTCGAATTCCGACAGGTGTCCTTATGCCAGGTGAGGGTCTGGCGGGTGCGACTCCGCTGGACGCACCTCTTTGGAGGAGCCTCTCCTACATGTGCCACTTTAGAGTCTTTTTCTAAAGAAAGTGACCGTTCCGGGAGGGCCGATGCCAAGTGGTGTGGTGTGCAGCGATTACTGTGGGAGCTTGCCAGTAGAAATGTCAGAGCAGGACCTCCTCCTGCTCTGCAGTCTACCTAACCCTCAACAGCCACATAGCAACCTCCGCCTTTTTCAGTTGTTTCCACCTTTGGTTTGGTGGAGAATGAGCAGACATTCTGCTGGGGTTTTAGCAGTGCTGAAAAGTAGTGTCTACAACACCCTATATCTGCAAAAGAGTACAAGCCGCAGAACTCCAGAGAAGTGATATAAAAATGTCGGTTAAGGTGACACAAACTGAATGATATCAGTGCCAACGCCGTGCTCATATGAGTACAATCGATTCGCCATGTGTTATAACTTCTCAAAGGAAAACAATGGAGTGATCAGGCTAGCAGTGATTTTACTACTCACCATTTAGAAGGTTATGTTATAAAGGTTAGAAGGTTATGTTTTAAAGGTTTTTTTTATAAGCCCATCTCCCACTGCCCAGTGTGATCCGCCCCTCAAACAAGCAAGTAACAGCAGCGCTGACCGGTCCCTGGGTTCCCTTTAACACCCACTGGATTTTTACAATTACTAGGTTTGAAAAAGGAGACTTTGCAGCGCTATTCTGCACACGGAATCACACATAGGCGCTTTCAGGTTTAGGCGAATAGGGCAGAGTTATTTTTGCCAAAAACTCTGGCATCCAGCTCATTTCTACGTGCTTCCACGGTTGACAGGCACATAAATATTAGGTGATTTTGATCAGATTCCTGCACCATTATAATTTCGTCTTGTTGTCAAGTCACTTCCTGTTAAAGTGCACTTATGTAGACAGGATTTTGGTTGAATTTTTATTGTGTTGGTTAGAAATGTACTATTGGCACATCCCATCTGTGCAGGCCAGAGATGTGTTCATGTTTGACATAAGGAATGTAGTCAAATTGAATTCTGCATGTTAACCACAAAGAATTGACAGCAAAATAGGATACCCTAAAAAACAGACAAAAAGTTTTTGCAGAAACCGCCTTTTGGAGTATTGAACAGTTTGTCTCACTTGCACTAACCCTTCAAATTGTGTATCGTGTGACTTTCACTTCATTGTGCTGTAGGCTACATAAGGGCTACTTGCAGGGTGACACAAATAAAGACTGGCAATACAATTTTCTGTGCAGGTGCTGTGTGGTTGCTATTTAAAGGGGAAAGTTCAGATGTCCCACAGAGCCACCCCCCTTCCCTGCCCCATGATGCCCTGAATTTTGCATCCCCCCTGCCCCCCTCATCTCGTGGACTCCGCACAGGAGAACAATCAATCAACACTGCAAGCATCACAAAACCAAAAATATTTATTTAAAAATTCATTTATAAAACCTCACTGAAAAGGCACTTAATTTAACAAATCCACATTTACACTTGGACACACTATTTTACACATTTACATGCATGGTGAAGGCACCTTTGCTGCACATGTGCCAGAAAGAGCCTGGTGTATTCTTCTCTGCACATATATATATACAAATAACACACACTGTACAAATACACATTCAACATTTTTGTTTACAGTCTTCATTAGATGTGGGACTGCCACGGTTTCTTGTTACACTTCCTCTCGAACCCCACTGCGGCACTGGATTTAGAGTGGACTGCGTGAATTAAAAAATAAATTTAAAAGATTCATTTTTTTACCAATATTCTGCTGGGGAATCAAAACGTTGCCCCCATGTGCTCCCTGCTTGAGCCTGATCTCATGGCTGGACTACGCGTCAATGGTGCACTGTGGTTTATCTTTCCTGATTGGGTAATGCTTGGGGTTTATGTTTACGTTACATACCCCTGCGGTCATTTGTGCTTGTGCAGCAAGAGCCAGCAGTCACAGTGGGGGCCCGGTCACAAACTAGCTCACTTGCGTATTCCTGAAAGAACCATTACAAAATGTGTACGGCCTGTGATTTTCAATTTGAGGCTTGCACATTTATGACATTTCAGATACAAAATGTGCAAGGCCCATCTGGGAATGGCCATGCAAGAGCAAGTTGCGCACTCTGTTATCCACTGCTCAAATGTCGAGCTAGTCTACCCCCACCCCTTTCGGTGCTTTTGGGCAGACCCAGTCGACTCTTGTGTTAAACACTGTGAGCTCCTCGTGATCTTCCATTTTTATTTGAAATGCATGAGTACAAACAAGTGATTTTATATCGGTGAGTTGACAAACCGGTTTTCTTGAAAGTAAGAGGAGCCTTGCCCCCCTGCTCCCCACTATTGCGTTGCCCGCTACAGTCAGGCTAAATACCACATTTAAATAAACCACAGAGACAGAATTAAATCCTGGTGCCTGCATCTCAGACACAGGCACAAGACCTCTTAAATTTGTTGCAGATGTGATCAGGGCCCCATGTTTAAGAGTTTGTAATGATCCCCTACATTTTTGTAAGTTAGCAGTTCAAACAGGTTTCATTAAACAAATATAGATCTCATTTTAACAATTTGTGTAATTTACGCTATCTTTATAGCATGCAATTGATGTTTGTCTTGAAAGCCCTCTAGGTCAGGCAGCATGTTTTGAAGGCCCTCTGGGTCAGGCAGCATGTCTTGAAGGCCCTCTGGGTCAGGCAGCATGTCTTGAAGGCCCTCTGGGTCAGGCAGCAAACAGGCTAGTCCTTCCCTTTAGAACACGGCACTTCTGACATCACATATCAGAAGGGCAGTGTGGGGAAGGCAGCAAGTAGCAGAATCCTGCCTGTAACCCACACACTATTTATATGGTGCATCACTACTGTTACTGGGATTATTATAGCACCCTATTCTTTTGTAAGTCTAATTTAATTAAGTTACGTGGGATGGTACTTTTTTCATTTTAATCTGGGGACTGGAATGAGGTTCTGCACCAGTACAACTAGGATGTTCCCCATTAAAAGTGCAAGCCACGTTTGGCGTACTGCCTGCCAGGCCTGATCAACAGATCTACCTCTAGCAGTGCCAGTGAGGAACCTTGAGTAGACTGTGCCTCTGGCAGTGAAGTAGATGGTTAAAGCTCTAATTCCTGAGCAGCATAAACACTGCAAGTTCTGGCCCGATCATGCCCTGCCAACCTTTCTAGCTTAAAACAAGAAATTCAGGCCACAGATTTCTGCTGAAAGGCGTTTCTTTTAGGAACCTCTTTACATTAGGTGAATCGGGCCACTCCTTTTCTGTCATCGGCCTTGAGCATTACGCTTCACAAGTCATAATCTCAGAGCTTTGTGAGGGAGCGCGACAGGAGCTGCATTTCACACATTATAAATAACTAGAAAATGTTTGTCTAAAAGTGCCACATATTGCAAAAAACAGGTTTACTTTAAGTGAGGGGTAGCACGCTTTTTATAAAAGGGATATCAACAGCAGTGTATTCCAATATAGTACACAATGTTACTCCTTTGAGTCAGAGCTACTCGGTTCTGCTAATTTTGAGCCCTGACCAAGGTCTCAGTTTGTCTCTATTCACAAGCCGGATTTTGGGATTTCCAATCCATTCGATCATCCACAGGGTTGCTTCTTGCCTGGCCTGCTTTAACCAGCAAAACTTTCCCTTTTCTGATAAAGTGCTGTTTTGAATGTGTTCGGTTGGCCCTTGTCAGGCGGGTGACTGGCACTGAATATGGATGCCCTTTCCATAGACTACCCAATAGCAACATCCTATAATGGCCAACAAAAAACAGAGGAGAGCACTCGACTGGCATTATTTGACCAACAATTCTCCAGAATGCTCCCACTGTTCCATTGTTTTTGGGAGTTGGGCAAGGGAAGCCTGGAGAAGCTGCGGCACGTTTCCTCTCTTATCACATCAACCCCCCCCCACCACTTTTGTGATCAATGGCAGCAAAATCCTTCATTTCAGCATCACAGAATCCAAAAGGCCACAAATACTGATCATTCCAAGATGGCAGCTGTTGCAACATTCAAAAGCTCACTGCTTTTGGCACTAGTGCCTTGATGGGCGTTGGGGTCCCATTGCCCGTTGACACTGTGGTGTCCAACCTTCGTGCTTGTGGGAGGACTTTTCTGACTTGCTGGTGCTGCACTCCAGGATGGGGAAGATTCCGAAGCGCCGCGTCTGACCCTCTTCCGTGGCTATGCACAGGCAGCAGAGCAGCTTCGCAATGGCTCTTCGCATGTCCTTGCTGGTCAGGGTGTAGATGATAGGGTTGAGCAAGGAGTTGATCATGGCTAGCCCCAGGAAGTAGTCTGCTTTATAGAGCACAGGGCAGGCCTGAGGCTCACAGGAAACGTCAAAGAGCAACAGGAAGAAGAGAGGCAGCCAACAGACTACGAACGAGCCCACCACAATGGTGAGCGTCTTGAGCAAGGCCATGTACTTCTGGGACTTCTTCAACATGCCCTTCCGCACCATCCCCAGACGCTGGCTGTTGAACTTGACAATGCGGTAGATGCGAATGTAGAGCACCCCAATAGAGAGTAGTATTGCCATGAAGACCGTGATGCAGAAGAGGATGTAGTTCTTAGAGTAGAGCGGAAGGACCGTGGAGCACTCTGGCAGGTTCTGGATGCAATTCCACCCGATGATCGGCAAGATGCCTAGAAAGACTGACACCATCCAACTGGCAGCGATTAGCAAGAACATACGGCCCTTTTTGTCGCCATTGTACAGTTTCATGCGGACCATGGTGATGTGTCGTTCGATAGCAATTGCCAAGAGGCTGAGGATGGAGGCCGCCAGCGTGATAAAAACTCCCCCTTCTCGAATGAACCAAAGGATGGGCGTCAGTTTCAACGTGTTAGCCCCCGAAAGGATGATGTTGACCGTATAGGCAATGCCGGCCAATAGGTCGGACAGAGTCAAGTTACCCAGCAGGTAGTACATGGGCGAGTGGAACTTCTTGTTCTTCCATATCGCCAAAAGTACGATGAGGTTCTCGGCCACGATGAGGAGGCAAATAACCAGGAAGACTATGGCTTCGGCCTTCAGCCCACCCTTGTATTTGCTAGTGGTCAGCTTCCCAGTGTAGTTGTAGTGCAACGTAATGATGTCGTTGTTGTGGTATTCCCGGAAGATGCGTACGAGTTTCGGAGGAGTCTCCCCACTGTTGAACTCCATGTCTGCAAAGGTGGAAGAGGACACCGTAAGCCAGCGGATTATCCGGCTCTGCGAAACTAGCCACCGCTACATGATGACATCACCATGTTTGTCCCTTGTGGTGCCAAAATATTTTCATACTTTGCATGTCCAGGATCTGGTTTTGTTTTGTGCCCTGTGTCTTAAAGAATTAGAGCCTTGTTTTTGTTTTCGAAGGCCTCGAACACAGGAAGATTTGTGGTTGTGGGTGAGCAATATGCAGCAGCACGTGGGATTCAGAGATGCAGCACTCACACGGGCCAGCAGGTGGCAGTCTTGCTACACTTGGAATTCCAGCTTTTCTGGCCTGCTCTTGTGCTTTGACAGGAAGCCCAGCGGTTGAACCGTATCCTAAAATAAGAAGAGAAAGCAAAGGATCAGTCATGTTGTAAACCGTAGCAGATCACACAAAGCCGAGCATAGCAGTAAATTAGGCAACCCCTGGTCTGGCTCCCAGCCACTCGCATTAGTTTTGGCATGAAAGACAGGATAGATCAGTGGTGTGGTGGTGCGACGCTGGCACCTGGAAAGGCCCCTGGAGAGAGGAGCCAGCAGTAATATGGAGGAGCAACACAATGAATGCAACCACACAGTTGGTAAGTTTGGCTGCAGGAAGTGACGTTGTCACCCCTGCCTGGCCTTTTATTCTGTTGGGGCTAGTGCCCTCTATCTTTCTTGACTGTGCCTCGCAGGGCACAACTGACGTAGAGCCATTCCATTGGCTTGAGCCTCTGGCTCTAAACTTCCGGGATACTACATCCCTCCCCTTCTCCCTTGTTTCTGGGGCCAATGGTCAAACGTCCAGGACTGCCATGGGGCATAGTTCTGACCGGGCGATGGGGTTCTCCTTGTCCTGGCAAACTGTTCCGGTTGCGCGTTGTACTGGGGCGCTGCCGTGTCTGGTGACTTGCATGACGCTTGGGAGTGTGGTGCTGCTGTTGCCTGCATCCCTCTTCGTGCTGATGGGCGATGCGTTTGGCGTGGTCGAGTGGTTGGTACAGTCGATCTTGGGACACCCTCCCCTTCTCGGGGGTCAGGCATGGCGGTGTCCTGTGTGAGCCGCCTGACGGAGGAAATATTGTTGGTGGGCGGCCGGACGCCGGTTGACGCAGTGGTCAACGATCCCTTTGCATCTTGAGCCACTATTGGCTCCGGGTGAGGTTGGGACAGCAGCGGAGGCATCGGGGTATGCCACCGAGGCAGGACAGTCTTTCCAGATGGAAGCCGGGGAAAGGCATCAGTGGTGCTTGAAGAGCAGGCATTTCCGGTCAGTGTTCCGTGGGGCGCCCCAGTAGCGGCCATGGGGACGAGTGAGCTTGCCGGTGAGACACAGGAAGGCCGTAGCTCGACGAGGTGTAGATCGACAACCGTGTCGTGGCACAGGAGGGTGCTCTCACCTAGATCAGTCACGTGGAACAGGGTGTCCAAAGAGCGGCCGGCAGCCTGTAGTGTTGCTTTGAATACACCATGAGTTCTCAGCGGTGTTGTGGACGCGAACGGAAACAGGGCGTCCGAAGGAGGCAAGAGAGGAGGAGGATGAGGCAGAGACTTGAAGACGTGGAGGGGCATGACGTCCACCTGCGCTCCCGTGTCTATCACGGCAGACAACGGATGCCTATTGAGTAGCACCTGGCAGGTTGGGAGCGGGTGGCGTGGACGACGAGGGGATATAGTGGAGATGCCCCAGATGAAAGCCTGCTGGGATCCCGGGGGTACCTGGTAGAATGTCTGTTCTTCCGACGTACT
>JAWWEH010000024.1:76723-87231 GCA_035583035.1 Eurycea cirrigera | reverse complement strand
CGATGAAACTGCCGAACCAAACGAGGAGAAAAAACATCAGTAGCCCATTCCCATGAATTATCAGCAGGAGAATACCCCTTCCAGGACACCAGATACTGCAAGCGACCCCTAAAGAATCTGGAATTACAGATCTCCTGCACCTCATATTCAGTGCCAGTGGGTGACAAAACCGGCAAAGGAACGGGTGGTTGCCTATTAGCAAAAGGACTCTGCACTACAGGCTTAAGATGGGAAACATGGAAAGAATCATGTATACGCCAATGTCTGGGCAGAGACAATCGAGCCACAACCGGGGAAACAATGGTATGAATGGAAAAAGGTCCAAAAAATCTGGGTGCCAATTTACGAGGAAGGCCCCTCAAGGGAAGATTGGCAGATGACAACCAGACCAGATCGCCAACCGCATAGACGGGAGCCTGAGAGCGATGACGATTGGCAGTGCGCTGCATGCGCTGCTGAGCTATCAATAAGGCATCCTTAGCCGACACCAAAGCCTTCTTGACATCTGCCAAATGAGTGTCCAGCTGAGGAACCATGGAGGGAGGAACTGGAAGATTGATCGCCAAAGGATGAAACCCATAAGTAAGAAAAAAGGGTGTCTGTTTGGTAGCGGAGTGACATGCATTATTGTACGCAAACTCAGCGAGAGGAAGGTACGAATGCCAATCTGTCTGTCCTTGATTGACGAAACAACGAAGGTATGTACACAAGGTCTGATTCACCCGCTCGGTCTGACCATTTGTCTGGGGGTGATAGCCTGACGACAACAGTCGTTGGATACCTAGAGATCTACAGAGAGCACCCCAAAAGCGTGCAATAAACTGAGACCCTCTGTCCGACACTATGCGAGCCGGCAAACCATGTAAACGATAGATCTGGGCCAAAAACACGTGGGCAAGTTGGCGGGCAGATGGTAATGCAGGCAAGGCAATAAAATGAGCCGCCTTGGTTAGATAATCCACCACCACCAGAATGACAGTCATCCCATCGGAAGAAGTGAGTTCTACCAGGAAATCCATGGAAATGGCCTCCCAGGGCCTGGTGGGTATGGGCAAAGGCTGAAGAAGACCCGCCGGTCTCCGCCTAGACACCTTAGTCTGAGCGCAAGTGGCACAAGAAGAAACATAGGCTTCAACGTCAGAGGAAAGTGTGGGCCACCAGAAGAGACGGGAAAGTACCTCCAAGGTGGAGGCTATGCCTCGATGACCTGCCACTGGGGTGTCGTAATAAATTGCCAAGAGAAGTCTCTGTTTCTGAGGAGATAGTACAACCAGACAATTCTTTCTGAATAACAACCCCTGATGTAAGCGAAACTGGTCTTGTTGCAGGTAAATAGGCAGTTGCGGTGATCCCCTTGTCTCCTGAGCGATCTGAGTAAAAAATGGTTGAACCGCTGAGATAAACACAGTCCTGGGAAACATCAGAGGGGGAACGTCTATGGCTAAATCCTCAACAGGTAAAAAAGCTCTTGAAAGTCCGTCCGCCAAGATATTCTGAGTACCAGGCACATATGTAATGAAAAAATCATAAGAAGAAAAAAATAAAGCCCAGCGTGCCTGTCGACTATTCCTGCAGTCCGCGCTCTGTAAGAGCTGAAGATTACGGTGATCAGTCCTGATCTCCACGGGATGCCGAGCTCCCAACAAATGATGTCTCCAATGATCACATGCCAGTTTAATGGCCAGCAGTTCCCTCTCAATAGTGCTGTAGTTACGTTCAGCCGAAGTAAATAGCTTGGAGAAGTAAGCCACTGGATGTTCCCTGTGATCTTGTGGTTTGAGTTGGAGAAGAACGGCTCCCATACCCACAGCCGAGGCATCGGACTGAACAATAAATGGGAGAGTGTCGTCAGGTGACACCAAAATGGGAGCACTAGTAAACAACTTCTTGAGACTGAGAAAAGCCCGTTCCTGTTGGGAGGACCAAACATAAGCAACATCCTTGCGAGTGAGAAAACAAAGGGGTTCAATAATCGTGGAAAAATTGTCAATAAAGGTTCGATAATAATTGGAAAAACCCAAAAACTTCTGTATTTCCAACACCGAGGTGGGACGTGGCCATGTCTGTACAGCGGAGACCTTCTTGGGATCCATAGATATTCCGGTGTCTGCTAAAATATAACCCAAATATTCCACTTGAGAAGCAGAGAACACACACTTCTCGGGTTTACACGACAAAGAATTTTCAGCCAACCGCTGAAGGACCTGAGAGGTGTGGGTCACATGCGAACCAGGATCTGAAGAATAAACAAGAATGTCGTCCAAATAAATCACCACCGAAATGCCCAATAAATCTGAAAAAAGGGAATCCATAAAACGTTGAAAAATAGATGGGGCGTTAACTAAACCAAAAGGCATAACGCAATATTCAAATAAACCAAAAGGGGTCCTAAAGGCAGTCTTCCACTCATCTCCGTCTCTCACCCGGAGAAGGTGGTAAGCCCCGCGCAGGTCCAGCTTTGAAAATACAACCGCACCTCTGACTGATTCCAGAATATCTTGAATAAGGGGCAGAGGATATCTATCCCTTACAGTTACCTTGTTGAGGGCGCGGTAGTCAATACAAGGTCTGAGATCCTTGGTTTTCTTGGTGACAAAAAACAAAGGGGCACTGGTGGGAGACCTGGAGAGACGTATGAGGCCATTGGAGAGATTTTCATCCAAATACTCTCGAAGAACCTGTCGTTCCTGCGTGGTTAAACGGTACATCTTGCCGAAGGGCAGCACCGCATTGGGTTCCAAATCGATATGACAATCCTGTAATCGATGGGGCGGTAATGTCTTCTGCACTGGATTATGAAACACTGTGGCATACGAGGTATACTCCTCAGGAACATTGCTAGCCAGATGATTAACGGAACAAATGGAACCTGGGTTTGACATTATCGACTGACAGGGCTTGTCCTTATTCTTAGCTATACCTGTAACACAGGTACTGAGGCAATGCTCTGAAACAAACAAAACCACAGCTTGATTCCATCGAATGATGGGGTCATGATATCTGAGCCAGGGAAGACCCAACACCAAAGGATAGTTGGGGGAAGATATGACGTCGAAAGATATCACTTCCTTGTGTAAGCCTAACGTTAAAGTCATGGGAATAGTGGTGTGGGTAACTGGTCCTGAGCTGATAGGGGTACCATCGATAGTCTGAACAGAAATCGTGTCCCTTCGTGGGACTAAAGGGATGCCAAGCTTGAGTAACCATTCCCTATCAGCAAAAACGCCTCCAGCACCACAATCCACTAAAATGGGAACCTGAATGACCAGTGAGGGCTCCAAGATAGAAACTAACCCTTCCAAGACAAATAAAGAAGTTGTAGGATCCAACATCTGGGTGATGGAAATAGGAAGACTGTGCTTCAGACCTTGTAATCGCTTCCTATAATTTACAAGGTCCTCTAGTTTTCCTGTCGCCTCTTGGGGCAAACAGGGCATTCTCTAAGTAAGTGAGTCGATGAGCCACAGTACATGCACAACTTCTGTGCAAACCTACGCTGCCTCTCTTCCGAAGTCAGCGGTCCCCTGATGGCATCGATCTGCATCGCTTCATCCTTGTTGGAAGTAGAGGGTGAAGAAGCGTCAGAGGGTCGGTTAGGTCGGCGTACCGAAAACTGTGGTGCAGTCTTCTTGCGTTCTGTTCTGCGTTCTGCTAGTCGAAACTCAATCTGCAATGAGGTTTCAAAGAGAGTCTGGATGGTGGTAAATGGCTCGCACCTGGCAAGCTCGTCCTTGATCTCTTCTCGTAAGGCACGCCTAAAGAGGGTGATCAGTACATCATCCGGCCAATTTACCTCGGCAGCCAAAGACTTGAAACGGGTGATTAAAGACATTACATCCTTAGCCCCCTGTTGGAGATCCATCAGGGACTCCTTGGCCAGTATAGTACAGGTACTACGCCGAAACATGGCAAAGAAAGCGGTTTCAAATTGTGTAAAATCCTGTAACCGGGGATCTTGAGCGGTCACCATGGGTGACGCCCAAGCCAAGGCATTTCCGGTAAGGTGTCGTATGATGTAAGCCACCTTAGCTGAATCAGCCGGAAAGGAACCTGCGTGCAACGAGAACATAATGGCGCAGGCTTGCCAGAACTCTCGAAGTCTCAGAGGATCACCGGCATAGGGACCAGTAGACGGGGAACCCACGGGGGCTTCAACAGTGATGGTCTGTTGAATCTGTGGATTTAACACAGGGAGTGCCTGTATGGTCTGCGCTTGCGCTGAGACGGTTGTCCTCAGCGTTTGGTTTGCCGTCTGTAAAGCAGTAACCTGCTGAGTCAGCAGCCGTAGCTGCTGTGTCAAATCATCAATTGAAGCCATGTGCAACGAGTGAAAAGCGGGCGTCTCACTCTGTAACACGTAGGCTTACCTTGGAAACTGGAGCTTCAGTAGCGATGATTTTGACAAGCCTCCCCCTGAGACTCTGTACACAACTGTGCAAGGTTCCAAGGGGGCGACCTGCAATGACAAGGAAAAACGAAGCAAGCTTCGGGAAAAAACCTTGTGGGGACTGGAATCTTGCAGGAGAGGAAAACATACACTCAAAGAAGTGTAAGAACTGGACCAAATGGGAGACAGGGAAATACAGGAAACTGGAGAGGGTAGACAAGGTAGCTGAGCAAGGGAGGACTGAGGAACCACAGGACTGGAAACAAGACCTGCAGCCAGGGCTAAACTCAAACGGACAGGAAGCAAGGAAGGGAGCAAAGGGATAGCCAAAGAAGCGTCAGGTCACTCGAAAATGAGCGGTGAGACGCACTTGCCTGGACAACGCCAACTGCTTTAGTACTGTGAAGAGAGCGCCGGCTGTGAGCCACGCCCGAGCCGCGAGCGGCGTGCGGGACACGCCCGTGTAAACAGGAAGTGGAAGGGCGGAGGTCAGGTGATCATGCGTACGTGACGCGGGCGAACGCCAGGATAGAGCGTCCTGCGGGGAGGCAGGACCTCAGAAAACGTGCTGGTCGTTCAACAACAAGCGCGGATGAATGGAAGCCCCTGGCAGCCAAGCGTGCAGACCGGCGGACAGGTAAGGGATGGGCCGGCTGCAGCTGCGCTTGCTGCGAGGGCGGATGGAGGAGAGGAGGAGCCGCCAGACGTGCCGAGCGCCGCACTGGCTGCCCCGGCTGCTGCTGGGGAGGCGGAGCCAACTGGAGGGGCGGCGCCAGACGCGGCGAACGGCGAACTGGGAGAGCTGACTCCCCTGGTGGTTGTAGCTCAGGGGGTGGAGCCCGCCGAAGGGGCGGCGCCAGACGTGCCGAACGGCGCACTGGCAGGCCCGGCCGGGCCATGGGTGTAACAGCATCCCCCCCCAAAGAGGGCTTGGCGGGATTAAGGCGATGAAACTGTCGAACCAAACGAGGAGAAAAAACATCAGTGGCCCATTCCCATGAATTATCAGCCGGAGAATAACCCTTCCAGGCCACCAGATACTGCAAGCGACCCCTAAAGAACCTGGAATTACAGATCTCCTGGACCTCATATTCAGTGCCAGTGGGTGACAAAACCGGCAGTGGAACGGGCGGTTGTCTGTTGGAAAAAGGACTTGGCACTACCGGCTTGAGATGGGAAACATGGAAAGAATCATGAATACGCCAATGTCTGGGCAAAGACAACCGAGCCACAACCGGGGAAACAATAGTATGAATAGAAAAAGGTCCAAAAAATCTGGGTGCCAACTTGCGAGGAAGGCCCCTCAAGGGAAGGTTGGCAGAGGACAACCAGACCTGATCGCCAACTGCATACACGGGAGCCTGAGAGCGATGCCGATTTGCAGTGCGCTGCATGCGTTGCTGAGCGATCAATAAGGCATCTTTAGCCGACACCAGAGCCTTCTTGACATCTGCCAAATGAGTGTCCACCTGAGGAACCATGGAGGGAGGCACTGGAAGATTGATTGCCAAAGGATGAAAACCATAAGTAAGAAAGAAAGGTGTCTGCTTAGTAGCTGAGTGGGATGCATTATTGTACGCAAACTCAGCGAGAGGAAGGTACGAATGCCAATCAGTCTGTCCTTGATTAACGAAACAACGAAGGTAAGTACATAATGTCTGATTCAACCGCTCGGTCTGGCCATTAGTCTGGGGGTGATAGCCGGACGACAGCAGTCGTTGGATACCTAGGGATCTACAGAGAGCACCCCAAAAGCGCGCAATAAACTGAGACCCTCTGTCTGACACTATACGGGCCGGCAAACCATGTAAACGAAAAATCTGGGCCAAAAACACGTGGGCAAGTTGGCGGGCAGAAGGTAACGCAGGCAAAGCGATAAAATGAGCTGCCTTGGTTAGATAATCAACAACTACCAGAATGACAGTCATCCCATCGGAAGAAGTTAGTTCTACCAGAAAATCCATGGAAATGGCCTCCCAGGGCCTGGTGGGTATGGGTAAAGGCTGAAGAAGCCCCGCCGGTCTCCGCCTAGACACCTTAGCCTGAGCGCAAGTGACACAAGAAGTAACATAGGCTTCAACGTCAGAGGAAAGTGTGGGCCACCAGAAAAGACGGGAAAGTACCTCCAAGGTTGAGGCTATGCCTCGATGACCTGCCACTGGGGTGTCGTGATAAATGGCCAAGAGGAGTCTTTGTTTCTGGGGCGATAGTACAACCAGACAATTCTTTCTGAATAACAAGCCCTGATGTAAGCGAAACTGATCTTGTTGCAGGTAAGTAGGCAGTTGCAGTGATTCCCTTGTCTCCTGCGCGATCTGAGTAAAAAAAGGTTGCACCGCAGAGATAAACACAGTCCGGGGAAACATCAGAGGGGGAACGTCTACGGCTATATCCTCAACAGGTAAAAAAGCTCTAGAAAGTCCGTCCGCCAAGATATTCTGAGTACCAGGCACATACGTAATGAAAAAATCATAAGATGAAAAGAATAAAGCCCAGCGTGCCTGTCGACTGTTCCTGCAGTCTGCGCTCTGTAAGAGCTGAAGATTACGATGATCAGTCCTGATCTCCACGGGATGCCGAGCTCCCAACAAGTGATGTCTCCAATGATCACATGCCAATTTGATGGCCAGCAGTTCCCTTTCAATAGTGCTGTAGTTACGTTCAGCCGAAGTGAATAGCTTAGAAAAGTAGGCCACTGGATGTTCCTTGTGATCCTGTGATTTGAGTTGAAGAAGGACGGCTCCCATACCCACAGCCGAAGCATCGGACTGCACAATAAATGGGAGAGTGTCATCAGGTGACACCAAAATGGGGGCACTAGTAAACAACTTCTTTAGACTGAGAAAAGCCCGTTCCTGTTGAGAGGACCAAACATAGGCAACATCCTTGCGAGTAAGAAAACAAAGGGGTTCAATAATTGTGGAAAAATTGTCAATAAAGGTTCGATAATAGTTGGAAAAACCCAAAAACTTCTGAATCTCCAACACCGAGGTGGGACGTGGCCAGGTCTGTACAGCGGAAACCTTCTTTGGATCCATAGATATTCCGGTGTCTGCTAAAATATAACCCAAATATTCCACTTGAGAAGCAGAAAACACACACTTCTCGGGTTTACATGACAAAGAGTTTTCAGCCAACCGCTGAAGGACCTGAGAGGTGTGGGTTGCATGCGAACCAGGATCTGAAGAATAAACAAGAATGTCGTCCAAATAAATCACCACCGAAATACCCAACAAATCTGAAAAAAGGGAATCCATAAAACGTTGAAAAATAGAGGGGGCGTTAACTAAACCAAAAGGCATAACGCAATATTCAAATAAACCAAAAGGGGTCCTAAAGGCAGTCTTCCACTCATCTCCGTCTCTCACCCGGAGAAGGTGGTAAGCCCCGCGCAGGTCCAGCTTTGAAAATACAACCGCACCTCTGACTGATTCCAGAATATCTTGAATAAGGGGCAGAGGATATCTATCCCTTACAGTTACCTTGTTGAGGGCGCGGTAGTCAATACAAGGTCTGAGATCCTTGGTTTTCTTGGTGACAAAAAACAAAGGGGCACTGGTGGGAGACCTGGAGAGACGTATGAGGCCATTGGAGAGATTTTCATCCAAATACTCTCGAAGAACCTGTCGTTCCTGCGTGGTTAAACGGTACATCTTGCCGAAGGGCAGCACCGCATTGGGTTCCAAATCGATATGACAATCCTGTAACCTATGAGGTGGTAAGGTCTTCTGCACCGGATTATGAAACACTGTGGCATAAGAGGTATATTCCTCAGGGACATTGCTAGCCACATGATTGACGGAGCAAATGGAACTTGGGTTGGATAAGACCGAATGACAGGGCTTGTCGTTATTCTTAGCTATACCTGTTACACAGGTACTGAGACAATGTTCAGAGACAAACAAAACCACAGCTTGATTCCATCGAATGATGGGGTCATGATACCTGAGCCAGGGAAGACCCAACACCAAGGGATAGTTGGGAGACGATATGACGTCGAAGGATATCACTTCCTTGTGCAAGCCTAACGTTAAAGTCATGGGAACAGTGGTGTGGGTAACTGGTCCTGAGCTGATAGGGGTTCCATCGATAGTCTGAACTGAAATCATGTCCTTCTGTGGGACTAAAGGGATGCCAAGTTTGAGTAACCATTCCCTGTCAGCAAAAACGCCTCCAGCACCACAATCCACTAAAATGGGGACCTGAATGACTAGTGAAGGCTCCTGGAGTGAAACCAACCCTTCCAAGACAAATAAAGAGGTAGTGGGATCCAACATCTGTGTGATGGAAATAGGAAGACTGTGCTTAAGACCTTGTAATCGCTTCCTGTAATTTACAAGGTCCTCTAGTTTTCCTGTCGCCTCTTGGGGCAAACAGGGCATTCTCTCAACAAATGAGTCGATGAGCCACAGTACATGCACAACTTCTGCGCAAACCTACGCTGCCTCTCTTCAGAGGTCAGCGGTCCCCTGATGGCATCGATCTGCATCGCTTCATCCTTGTTAGAAGTAGAGGGTGAAGAAGTTTCAGAGGACCGGTTAGGTCGGCGTACCGGAAACTGCGGTACAGTCTTCTTGCGTTCTGTCCTGCGTTCTGCTAGCCGAAACTCAATCTGCAAGGACGTTTCAAAAAGAGTCTGAAGGGTGGTAAATGGCTCGCACCTGGCAAGCTCGTCCTTGATCTCCTCTCGTAGGGCACGCCTAAACAGAGTGATCAACACATCATCCGGCCAATTTACTTCGGCAGCCAAAGATTTAAAACGAGTGATTAAAGACATTACATCCTTAGCCCCCTGTTGGAGATCCATTAGGGACTCCTTGGCTAGTGTAGTGCAGGTACTACGCCGAAACATGGCGAAAAAGGCTGTTTCAAATTGCGTAAAATCTTGTAACCGAGGATCTTGAGCGGTTACCATGGGTGAAGCCCAAGCCAAGGCATTTCCAGTAAGGTGTCGTATGATGTAAGCCACCTTAGCTGCATCAGCCGGAAAGGAACCTGCGTGTAAAGAAAACATAATAGCGCAGGCTTGCCAAAACTCTCGGAGTCTCTGAGGATCGCCGGCATAGGGACCGGTAGACGGGGACCCCACGGGAGCTTCAACAGTGATGGTCTGTTGAATCTGTGGGTTTAACACAGGGAGTGCCTGTATGGTCTGGGCTTGCGCTGTGACGGTTGTTCTCAGCGTCTGATTAGCCGTCTGTAAAGCAGTAACCTGCTGGGTCAGCAGCCGTAGCTGCTGTGTCAAATCATCAATTGAAGCCATGTGCAACGAGTGAAAATCGGGCGTCTCACTCTGTAACACGTAGGCTTACCTTGGAAACTTGAGCTTCAGTAGTGATGATTTTGACAAGCCTCCCCCTGAGACTCTGTACACAATAGTGTAAGTTTTCAAGGGGGCGACCTGCAATGACAAGGAAAAACGAAGCAAGCTTTGGGAAAAAACCTTGTTGAATCTTGAGACTTGCAGGTGAGGAGAGCAAACACTCCAAGGAGTGCATGCACAAACTGGACCAAAAGGGAGGAAGGGAAAACAGGGAAGCACAGAGGAAACAGGAGAGGGTTCACAGGATAGCTGAGCAAGCAAGGACTGAGAGACCACAGGACTGGGGAAAAGGCCTGAGGCCAGGGCTAAATCCTAAAGGACAGGAATCAAGGAAGGAAAAAAGGGAAAGCCAAAGAAGCGTCAGGTCACTCGAAAATGAGCGGTGAGACGCACTTGCCTGAACAACGCCAACTGCTTAAATGCTGTGAAAGAGCGCCGGCTGTGAGCCACGCCCGAGCGGCGTGCGGGACCCGCCCGTAGAAACAGGAAATGGAAGGCAAGGGCGGAGGTCAGGTGTGTCACGCGTACGTGACGCGAGCGAACGCAAGGATGGAGCGTCCTGCGGGGAGGCAGGACCTCAGGAAACGCGCTGGCCGTTCCACGACCAGCGCGGAAGAACTGGAGCCCCTGGCAGCCAAGCGCGCAGACCGGCGAACAGGTAAGTGGGGGGCCGGCTGCTGCTGCGCGTGCTGCGAGGGCGAATGCAGGAGAGGAGGTGCCGCCAGTCGCGCCGAACGACGCACTGGCTGCCCCGGCTGCTGCTGAGGGGGCGGAGCCAGCCGTGTGGGCGGGGCCAGG
>JAWWEH010000013.1:9093-26080 GCA_035583035.1 Eurycea cirrigera | reverse complement strand
CCCCCCCTCATATTCAACCAGAGTGATATTTTTTATTTGCCTACGCAATCCTCCGCTCTATTCCCAACAAGCTCGGTGGGGTAATAGCACTACTAGCATCAATCATAATCTTAATAATTATCCCAGCCCTTCATACCTCTAAACATCGAAGCTTGTTCCTTCGACCATTAACACAAATTATGTTTTGATTACTTATTGCAAACACACTTGTACTCACTTGAATTGGAGGACAACCAGTAGAACCTCCATTTATCGAGATTGGACAAACATTTTCAATTCTGTACTTCACACTATTTTTAATTGTTTTCCCTATAGCCGGTATAATTGAAAATAAATTAATAAAATGATGCTGTTGTAGTTTAGAAAAACATTGGTCTTGTAAACCAAAGAACGAGAGCTAAAGCTCTCCCTCAGCACCCACCCTAATATAATTTAACACATCACATATTTAAACTCCCAGGATTTTTAATCCTTTATCATATTTAATCACTTAGACACCATTAAATTTTAATGTCCTTCTACTCAGCCTAGACCACACAGACCACCATATTTAAACTTTTAAGGATTTATCCTTTTTTTATTCCAGTCTAAGCCACTCAGGCCACCATATTTAAACTTTTAAAGGATTTAATCCTTTTTTTATTCCAGTCTAAGCCACTCAGACCACCATATTTAAACTTTTAAAGGATTATCCTTTTTTACTCCAGTCTAAGCCACTCAGACCACCATATTTAAACTTTTAAAGGATTTTGTTCTTTTTTTTTACTCCAGTCTAAGCCACTTACGGCTTCTATATCTTTAAGTATCAACGCTACTTAAACCACTTAAAACATCATTCATATTCTTAAATCTTCATTCTTTTGTATAGCCCAATACAAGCATACTCCTCCCCTCCCCACCACTTAATTTTAAATACATCTTAAACCTATTTCCATTATCTTTACACCACCACTACCTCTTTTCTGAGTGTAGGAATCTTTAAACAAACATCTTAAACTTTATTTTACCCCCACCTCAAAACAACTAAACATAATAAATTGTAAAACCACAGGGATAAACATCTACTAGATATTTCACCAATATGAGCCAACACATATTTTAATGAACGGGTTGTAGGAAAGTACCATCATTTTAAAAAGAAAAAAAAGGTGCGTGCACAGGGCGTGCACAGGGCGTGCACATAAATTTAGCTCGACACAAAGCAGGGAAAACATCATATTTTCATTTTTACATTTTTTTTACATTTATCTTGTCACAACACTTTTTCAAACGAGAGAGAATTTCACTCCCACTACTGACACCCAAGGCCAAAATTCTTTAATTAAATTATCGCTTGTCCTATTTTCCCATTAGTGACCAGACAAGAGGGCATACTATGCATAATAGTACATTGAGATAACTGCCCCAGGAAGTGAATCTGTGCGCCCTCCGGATTTTTGATTCAACTTCGGTAGGAGAAACCCCCAACCCGACCCTGAAGATACCAAGTTAAGATCTATGGATCGAAATTGTAGAGTTGCGGTTCAACTCTTTCCAAAAGGCATCTGGTTTGAATCTACGGATATTCTACAAAGCAGGACTGTTAGTCTCCAGTGATCCGGCATCTGGTAAAGATGCTTTTGTTCCTAGATGGCCCAGGCCCCCCATAACTGAATTGGATTACATTCATTATTTTTTTTTTCTGTGAGATCAACAGACATAAAATATTATGGCTGGGAAACACGGTCTAAACCTGAACATACTATGCATTGTTTATTCCATGGGGGATAAGTTCGGGGAAAATCATTTTATGTTCAATTGACATAAAACTTCATCTACTCCTCAAAAATGAAGAGTACAAAATTCTCAATTTCCTCACGAAACTGATTTGTCAAGAAAACACAAAAAGAATATTATCTTTTTTTTTGGTTTTTTTAATCCAACCCCCCTCCCCCATCGCCTAATCGGTTTTATTACTCTTTTTAGACAACCCCAAAACTAAAAAAGCCTTTTAACTCACGCGTTTAATAAAAATAACGCGGAACGCGTTAAGCAAATTTTGCCTCCTTACACTGTAGCACCAAGCTAGCGTAGCTTACCCAAAGCATGACACTGAAAATGCCAAGATAGATGCTAACCAATCTCGCAAGCACCACAGGTTTGGTCCTAGCCTTAATATTAATTTATGTTATAATTATACATGCAAGTTTCAACCCACCAGTGAGAATGCCCCTTATTGCAAATATGCAACCACGGAGCCGGTATCAGGCACAAACAGCCCACAACACCTTGCTAAGCCACACCCATACGGGAAATCAGCAGTAATAAACCTTGAACAATTAGTGTAAACTTGATTCAGTAATAACTTTATGAGTCGGTAAATCTCGTGCCAGCCACCGCGGTTATACGAAAGACTCTAATTAATACAAGCGGCCCAAAGAGCAGTTAAAGAAAACAATTAATAAAATTAAAATATTGCCCAGCCGTCATACGCATAAACAAATAATAAGTTCATATACAAAAGTTATTTTAGTACCCTTGAACCCACTACAATTGAGGAAACAAACTGGGATTAGATACCCCACTATGCCCAATTATAAACTTTGGATAAACCCGCCAGAGCATTACGAGCTTTAGCTTAAAACTCAAAGGACTTGGCGGTGCTTTATACCCCCCTAGAGGAGCCTGTTCTATAATCGATAACCCCCGATCAACCTCACCGTCACTCGCTAGTACAGCTTATATACCACCGCCCCCAGCTAACCCTTTAAAGGAGCTATAGTCAGCATAATAAATTAAAATTTAAAAAGTCAGGTCAAGGTGTAGCATATGCAACGGGAAGAAATGGGCTACATTTTTTTAAAAAATACGGAACAACCAATGAAACCAAATGCAAAGACGGATTTAGTAGTAAAAAGAAAAAGAATATTCTTTTAAAATGGGTAATAAAGCACGCACACACCGCCCGTCACCCTCATCAAACTATAATTTCTTTAAATAAATTATTAATAGTTGAAGAAGAGGAAAGTCGTAACATGGTAAGCCTACCGGAAGGTGGTCTTGGATATCTGAGTATAGCTTAAATAAAGCACTTTGCTTACACCAAAGAAATATTTACTAAACCAAATTACTCTGAGTTACAAAATAAGCCTACTTAAACCAACCCTTCTACCAATTACTTAAATCATTTTAACACGTAAGTATGGGTGACAGAAAACCTTTTAGCGCAATAAATAAAGTACTGCAAAGGAAAAATGAAATAGAAATGATATAAACCATTAAAACGAAATAAAGCAAGAACTAAACCCCGTACCTTTTGCATAATGGTCTAGCAAGTCTTGTTCACAAAAAGAATTTTAGCCGAACCCCCGAAACCTGACGAGCTACCTTAAGGCAGCAATAAGAGCAAACCCGTCTCTGTAGCAAAAGAGTGGGAAGACCTAAAGGTAGAAGCGAAAAACCTAACGAGCCAGGATATAGCTGGTTACTTGAGAACGAATTTTAGTTCAACTAAGAGCAAACAACCACCTAAAGAATTAATTAATGCTCTTAATATAATTAACTGGGGAACAGCCCAGTTTAAAAGGGAAACAGCCCATAAAAATAAATAAAGATTATATTAATAAGAAGAATATAGCCCAGTAGGCCTAAAAGCAGCCACCCAAAAAGCGTCAAAGCTTAACTTTATTTACCTCTAATGATTTTAACAATTAATCTTAATTTATTTTAATAATCAAGTCAATCTAGCCTTAGATAAGTTATTACTAGAATAAGTAACAAGAATACCTCTCTAAATATACGTGTATATCAAAACGAAATCATCGCCGACATTTAACGAACTATATTAATTTTACAAGAAATACCAATTAATAATACCGTTACCCCGACACAGGAATATTTAAGAAAGACCTCAAGCCAGGAAAGGAACTCGGCAAATCTAAAGCTTCGTCTGTTTACCAAAAACATAGCCTCTTGGCCTATTAACATAAGAGGTACTGCCTGCCCAGTGACACCTGTTCAACGGCCGCGGTATTATGACCGTGCAAAGGTAGCGTAATCACTTGTCTTTTAAATAAAGACCAGTATGAATGGCAAAACGAGAGCTAAACTGTCTCTCCCAGCTAGTCAGTGAAATTGATTTTTCCGTGCAAAAGCGGAAATACTATTACAAGACGAGAAGACCCTATGGAGCTTCAAGCTAAAACTAACCCTGCAAATAAACCAAACGCAACCCTTAGTTCACACTTTAGGTTGGGGCGACCACGGGAAAAAATGAAACTCCCGAGATAATTTAGCCAAGAAAAACACATCAAAGCAACAATAATCTTGATATATGACCCAATACTTGACCAACGAACCAAGTTACCCTAGGGATAACAGCGCAATCTTCTCATAGAGTCCATATCGACGAGAAGGTTTACGACCTCGATGTTGGATCAGGGCCCCCAAATGGTGCAGCAGCTATTAAAGGTTCGTTTGTTCAACGATTAAAGCCCTACGTGATCTGAGTTCAGACCGGAGAAATCCAGGTCAGTTTCTATCTGTAAAAAGATTTTTCTAGTACGAAAGGACCGAAAAAACAAGGCCTATGGATAAATCCAAGCCTTCCCAATAACTTCTGAATACAAATAAGAGGTCATAGGGAGTAAAATAAGTTTATACACGACTTATTAAAGTGGCAGAGTCTGGTAAATGTAAAAGGCCTAAAACCTTTACCTCGAGAGTTCAAATCCCTCCTTTAATTATAAACATAATAATAATTAATTTACTACTATATATTATCCCTATTCTCCTTGCTGTTGCCTTTCTAACTTTACTTGAACGAAAAGTACTTGGGTATATACAACTACGAAAAGGCCCCAATATTGTTGGTCCTACAGGCCTTCTCCAACCTATTGCAGACGGATTAAAATTATTTATTAAAGAACCCGTTCGACCATCTACATCATCCCAAACCCTCTTTTTGATAATACCAACAATAGCCTTGACCCTCGCTCTTTTAATTTGAGTTCCACTCCCACTCCCAAACCCCCTTACAAACTTAAACTTAGGAATTCTTTTTTTATTAGCCCTATCTAGCTTAACCGTCTACTCAGTACTAGGATCTGGATGAGCATCAAATTCAAAATACGCCCTAATTGGAGCTTTACGAGCAGTCGCACAAACCATTTCATATGAAGTCACCTTAGGACTAATCTTGCTATGTCTAATTTTAATAACGGGAGGATTTATATTAATTAACTTCAATACAACCCAAGAATATATTTGATTGCTAGTGCCAGCATGACCAATAGCTAGTATATGATTTATTTCAACTCTTGCAGAAACAAATCGAGCACCATTTGACCTAGCAGAAGGAGAATCCGAATTAGTCTCAGGTTTTAATGTAGAATATGCCGGAGGACCATTTGCCCTATTTTTTCTTGCAGAATACGCAAACATTTTAATAATAAATGTTTTATCATCAATTCTTTTTTTAGGTACAACCTTTTACCACCTACAACCAGAATTATCAACGATAAACTTAATTTTTAAGGCCTCAGCTTTGACCATTGTCTTTTTGTGAATTCGAGCATCATATCCACGATTTCGGTATGATCAACTTATACACCTTGTATGAAAAAATTTCCTCCCTATCACAATTGCAATAACAATAATTCACCTTTCTTTACCAACAATAACATCAAGTCTTCCACCAATAATTTCTTAGGAAGTGTGCTCGAAAGATAGAGATTACTTTGATAGAGTAACTTATAGAGGTTCAAACCCTCTCACCTCCTATAAAAAGATAGGACTTGAACCTACCCCTTGGGAATCAAAACCCCAAATGCATCCTCTACACCACTTCTTAGTAAAATAAGCTAAATAAGCTTTTGGGCCCATACCCCAAAAATGTTGGTTAATTTCCCTCTTTTACTAATGAGCCCATATGCCTTTTCAATATTAATTTCTAGTTTATCAACAGGAACAGTAATTGCCTTTATTAGTAACCACTGATTTCTAGCCTGAGTAGGCCTTGAACTCAACACCTTAGCAATAATTCCACTAATATCTAAAACACACCATCCACGGGCAGCAGAAGCAGCTACAAAATATTTTTTAATACAAGCTGCGGCCTCCGCCCTATTATTATTTGCAACCACCCTAAATGCCTGATACACTGGGGAATGAACAATTTCTTATATACAAAACACTGCTTCAACACTAATATTAACAATTGCACTTATAATTAAATTAGCAGTCGCCCCCTTTCACATATGACTACCAGATGTAATCCAAGGACTAGACCTAATAACTTGTTTAATTTTATTAACTTGACAAAAATTAGCTCCTATAGCTCTCTTGTTTCAAATTGGGTCAGAACTAAACCCAATACTACTTACCACTTTTGGTGTCCTCTCAATTATCTTAGGGGGTTGAGGAGGCCTTAATCAACCACAAGTCCGAAAAATTATAGCTTACTCCTCTATTGCACATCTCGGATGAATAACCGTAGTATTAACCTATTTTCCACAACTAACCATTTTAAATCTCCTCCTTTACTTATTAATAACTACCACCATATTTCTTATATCACTTAACCTCACATCAACTAACATTAATAAAATAGCCACCTCCTGAACAAAATATTCTTCATTAACCCCAGCAATAATAATTATTTTAATATCCTTAGGAGGACTACCCCCAACGTCAGGATTTATACCAAAATGATTAATTCTAGAAGAACTTGTTAAACAAGATTTAACACTTATTGCCACTATTATAGCAGTATCAGCACTTCTTAGCCTATTCTTTTATTTACGTCTATCATATGCTACATCATTAACAACCCCTCCTACCCTACAAAACTTAAAACTCTTATGACAACTTAATGGGTTTAATTATCAAATAATACCAACAATAATTATTATTTCAACCATATTATTACCGATCCTACCAACCATTTTAAATTTATTTTAAAGACTTAGGATAGCTAGACCAAAGGCCTTCAAAGCCTTAAGCAGAAGTTTAAACCTTCTAGTCTTTGACCTTAAATTAGGACTTGCGAGACAACCCCACATATTCTGAATGCAACCCAGATACTTTAATTAAGCTAAAGCCCTCTAGATTAGCAGGCTATTACCCTACGATCTTTTAGTTAACAGCTAAACACCTAATTAACAGGCTTTAATCTACTTCTCCCGCTTGTTGGGGGAAAAAAGCGGGAGAAGCCCCGGCAGATGTCATTCTGCTCTAGAAGATTTGCAATCTTATGTGCTGGACACCACAGGGCTTGGTAAGAAAAGGATTAGCCTTTATAACCGAGGCTACAACTCGGCACCTGCTTCGGCCACCTTACCTGTGATAATCACCCGATGACTATTTTCAACAAACCATAAAGATATTGGTACCCTCTACCTAGTATTTGGCGCCTGAGCCGGCATAGTAGGAACAGCCCTAAGCCTACTAATTCGAGCAGAATTAAGTCAACCGGGCGCCCTTTTGGGAGATGATCAGATTTATAATGTAATTGTAACTGCTCATGCCTTTGTTATAATCTTTTTTATAGTCATACCCATCATGATTGGTGGGTTTGGTAACTGACTACTGCCACTAATAATTGGTGCTCCAGATATAGCCTTCCCACGAATAAATAATATAAGTTTTTGACTCTTACCTCCATCTTTCTTACTACTCCTCGCCTCATCTGGTGTTGAAGCGGGAGCTGGAACCGGATGAACTGTCTATCCTCCTCTTGCTGGAAATATAGCTCATGCCGGAGCCTCTGTAGACTTAACTATCTTTTCTTTACACCTAGCTGGTGTGTCTTCCATTCTTGGAGCAATCAATTTTATTACCACATCAATTAATATAAAACCTCCGTCAATATCACAATACCAAACCCCACTATTTGTTTGATCTGTACTAATCACGGCCATTCTACTTCTTCTTTCACTCCCCGTATTAGCAGCAGGAATTACAATATTACTAACGGATCGAAATCTTAATACTACATTCTTTGATCCGGCTGGTGGTGGTGACCCAGTCCTATATCAACACCTATTCTGATTTTTTGGTCACCCAGAAGTTTATATTCTTATCTTACCCGGATTTGGAATAATTTCACACATCGTCACATATTATTCAGCCAAAAAAGAACCGTTTGGCTACATGGGTATGGTCTGAGCAATAATATCAATTGGCCTGCTAGGTTTTATTGTATGAGCTCATCACATATTTACAGTTGATTTAAATGTAGATACACGCGCATATTTTACCTCAGCAACAATAATTATTGCCATCCCTACGGGGGTTAAGGTATTTAGTTGACTGGCAACAATACATGGCGGAACTATTAAATGAGATGCAGCCATATTATGAGCCCTCGGATTTATCTTTCTCTTCACTGTTGGGGGCTTAACAGGAATTGTTTTAGCAAACTCCTCCCTAGACATTGTACTTCATGACACCTACTATGTGGTCGCCCACTTCCACTATGTTTTATCAATAGGAGCAGTATTTGCTATTATGGGCGGATTTGTGCACTGGTTTCCTCTTTTTTCTGGATTTACCCTTCATCCAACGTGATCTAAAATTCATTTTGGAGTGATATTTATTGGAGTCAACCTAACTTTCTTCCCACAACATTTCCTAGGACTTGCAGGTATACCACGGCGCTACTCAGACTACCCAGACGCCTACACCCTATGAAACACAACCTCATCAATTGGATCTCTTATTTCACTAGTTGCCGTTATTATAATAATATTTATTATTTGGGAAGCCTTTGCCTCTAAACGAGAAGTTTTAACTACAGAGCTAAACTCAACAAACATCGAATGACTTCACGGATGCCCCCCACCCTATCACACTTTTGAAGAGCCATCCTATGTGCAAGCACGATTAACGCAAGGGGGGAGGGAATTGAACCCCCATATTTTAATTTCAAGTCAACCACATAACCAATCTGTCACCCCCTTAAATATTAGTAAAATATTACAAAGCCTTGTCAAGGCTAAATTGCTAGTTTAAATCTTGCATATTTAAATGGCACACCCATCACAATTAGGATTTCAAGACGCAGCCTCTCCTATTATAGAAGAACTACTACACTTTCATGACCACGCCCTTATAGCAGTATTTATAATTAGTACACTAGTGCTCTATATTATTACAGTAATAATAACAACAAAACTTACTAACACCAACGCCATAGACGCACAAGAAATTGAAATAATCTGAACAATCATACCCGCAATTATTCTTATTGTTATTGCCCTCCCATCTCTACGAATTCTTTATTTAATAGATGAAATTAATGACCCACACCTAACAGTTAAAGCAATTGGACACCAATGATATTGAAGCTACGAATTTACAAATTTTGAAGAACTAATATTTGACTCATACATAGTTCCAACACAAGACTTGATCCCAGGACAGTACCGCCTGCTAGAAGTAGATAATCGAATGGTCGTTCCAATAGAATCTCCAATTCGTATATTAATTTCTGCTGAAGATGTTCTTCATTCTTGAGCAGTCCCATCAATAGGCATTAAAACAGACGCAATCCCCGGCCGACTAAACCAAGCAACATTTATTGCATCCCGCCCAGGAGTATTTTATGGACAGTGTTCTGAAATCTGTGGAGCTAACCATAGCTTTATACCGATTGTTGTAGAAACAACCCCATTAATTCACTTCCAAAACTGATCATCTTCTATACTAAAATCCTCATTAAGAAGCTTTCACGGATAAGCAACAGCCTTTTAAGCTGAAATTCGGTGATTTCCAACCACCCTTAATGACATGCCACAGCTTAATCCAAACCCATGATTTTCTATTTTTTTTATATCTTGATTAATTTATTTAGCTGCTGTATTACTAAAAACTAATAATCTAAAAATATTTAATGAACCAACACAAGATATTATTAAAAGCAAACCTCAACCATGATATTGACCATGAACCTAAGCTTTTTTGATCAATTTATAAGCCCAACTATTTTAGGTGTACCATTAATTATTATATCACTAATTTTTCCTCTTCTTCTATTACCAGTACCTCAAAAACAGTGGCTTGGCAGCCGAGCTAACTCCCTTCACCTGTGATTTTCAAGTAATTTTACTAAACAATTATTTATTCCGCTCAACACCTCAGGACATAAATGATCGCTTTTACTTACTTCACTAATACTTTTTTTAATTTCTATAAACTTGCTAGGCCTCCTCCCCTACACATTCACACCAACAACCCAATTATCTTTAAATTTAGGACTAGCTGTCCCACTCTGGTTAGCAACTGTAATTATTGGCCTACGTAATCAACCTACTGCAGCTCTAGGACATTTATTACCAGAAGGCACCCCAGCAATTTTAATTCCCATTCTCATCACAATTGAAACAATTAGTTTATTTATTCGACCATTAGCATTAGGAGTGCGACTAACCGCAAACCTAACAGCCGGACACTTGTTAATTCAACTTATTTCAACCGCAACCATTACTATCCTTCCCTTAATACCATCAGTTGCAATCCTCGCAATAATTACTTTATTTTTATTAACCTTATTGGAAGTCGCTGTTGCAATAATTCAAGCCTACGTCTTTGTACTTCTACTAAGCCTTTATTTACAAGAAAACGTTTAATGGCACACCAAGCTCACGCCTTCCACATAGTTGACCCAAGTCCCTGACCCCTCACGGGAGCTATTGCAGCACTTTTATTAACATCAGGCCTCATAATATGATTTCATTTTGGATCAGTAATTTTAATAAATATAGGATTGATTGTTATAATTTTAACAATAATTCAATGATGACGTGATGTAATTCGAGAAAGCACATTTCAAGGGCACCATACAATTCCAGTCCAAAAAGGACTTCGATATGGCATAATTCTTTTTATTACTTCTGAAGTATTATTCTTTTTTGGATTCTTTTGAGCATTTTATAACTCGAGCCTAGCCCCTACACCCGAACTAGGAGAATGCTGACCCCCAACCGGAATTCTTCCCCTAGACCCATTTGAAGTCCCACTACTTAATACAGCAGTCCTCTTAGCATCAGGAGTAACTGTCACATGAGCCCACCACAGCCTAATGCAAGGTAACCATAAAGAAACTACTCAAGCACTATCTTTAACAGTCATACTAGGCTTATATTTTACTGTACTGCAAGCTATAGAATATTATGAAGCCCCCTTTACAATTGCAGATGGAGTATATGGCTCAACATTCTTTGTGGCAACCGGGTTCCACGGCCTACACGTAATTATTGGTTCATTATTTTTATTAGTATGTTTACTCCGCCAAATTAATTTTCACTTCACCTCTAATCACCACTTTGGATTTGAAGCCGCCGCCTGATATTGACACTTCGTTGATGTAGTATGATTATTCCTTTATGTATCAATCTATTGATGAGGATCATGTCTTTTTAGTATAAAAAATACAAATGACTTCCACTTATTTATTCTTGGTTCACCCCAAGAAAAGACAATTAACCTTATAATATTAACACTAACCACCACCCTAATTTTGTCTATCCTTCTAATTACAATTGGATTTTGACTTCCTAACAACAAACCAGATGCAGAAAAATTATCCCCTTATGAATGTGGATTTGATCCCTTAGGATCCGCCCGCCTCCCGTTTTCAATTCGATTTTTCCTTGTAGCTATCTTATTTCTTTTATTTGATCTAGAAATTGCTCTCCTTTTACCAACACCATGAGCCACCCAAACAGACCCAACAAGCACACTTATTTGATCAATCACTATCCTAATCCTCCTTACTGCAGGACTCATTTACGAATGAGCACAGGGGGGTCTTGAATGAGCAGAATAAGTATTTATTCTAAAAAGATAGCTAATTTCGACTTAGCTGATTTTGGTTAAACCCAAAAATACTTTATGTCCCCCACACTTCTTACGCTATATTTCACATTCTTGCTTACCGTCTCCGGATTAGCCCTCCACCGAACCCATCTCCTATCAGCCCTCTTATGTCTTGAGGGTATAATATTGGCCTTATTTATAGCTATGGCCATGTGAACTAAACAAACGGAAATAACCTCATACTTTTCACTACCCATATTTTTACTTACCTTCTCCGCCTGTGAAGCAAGCACCGGCCTAGCCCTTATGGTCGCAACCACCCGAACCCATGGAACTGATCATTTAAATACACTAAACCTTTTACAATGCTAAAAATTATCTTTCCAACAATTATAATGATTCCAACAATTTGACTTTCACATAATAAACAAATATGATTTTGCGCAACCACCAATAGCCTAATTATTGCTATTATTAGCCTAAATTTATTGCTTCAACCATCAGAACTAATAATAATGACAAATAAATATTTAGGCCTGGATAAGATCTCTTCCCCATTACTGGTTCTAACCTGTTGGCTTCTCCCATTAATAATTTTAGCTAGCCAAAGTCACTTAAAAAATAATCCCCCACAACGACAAAAAATATATGTTTCAATACTAGCAATTTTACAAACAGCCCTTATTTTAGCCTTCTCATCAACAGAGTTAATTTTATTTTATATTACATTTGAAACTACCTTAATTCCAACATTAATTATTATTACCCGCTGAGGAAATCAAACAGAACGACTAAACGCAGGAACATATTTTTTGTTTTACACCTTAGCAGGCTCACTGCCCCTTCTAGTTGCCCTTTTATTTATCTCAGCTACACAAGGCTCTCTCTCAATTAGCCTTTTATCTTCATCCGAAGAAATATTTTTAATAAATTCATCAAATAAACTTCTTTGATTAGGCTGTTTAACAGCATTTATAGTAAAAATACCCCTATATGGAGCACACTTATGATTACCAAAAGCACACGTAGAAGCCCCTGTTGCCGGATCAATAATCCTAGCCGCAGTCCTACTTAAACTCGGCGGATATGGAATTATTCGAATCACAATAATATTTACCCCCTTAATTGAATTATCCTATCCATTTATTATTCTTGCCTTATGAGGAATTTTAATAACTGGACTAATTTGTACCCGACAAACAGACCTTAAATCTTTAATTGCCTATTCATCTGTTAGCCATATAGGCCTAGTTGTAGCCGCTGCCCTTATCCAAACACCATGAAGCTTTACAGGAGCAATTATTTTAATAATTTCACATGGACTTATTTCTTCAGCACTATTTTGTTTAGCTAATACAAATTATGAACGAACACACAGCCGAACAATACTCTTAGCTCGAGGATTACAAGCTACACTTCCCCTCTTAGCAACTTGATGACTTCTTTCAAACCTATCAAATATAGCACTTCCACCAACCACAAACCTCTGAGGTGAATTAACAATTATAGTCTCTTTATTTTATTGGTCCCCATGAACAATTTTATTAACAGGACTAGGAACACTAATTACCGCCGCTTACACCCTTCACATATTTATTACTACGCAACGTGGCCACTTACCAACACATTTAAAATTATCCCCTCCAACTTCCACGCGTGAACACTGCCTAATAGCTATACACCTTTTACCAATACTTCTCCTAATTCTCAAACCAGAAATTATTTCAGGTAGACGTATATATAGTTTAAAAAACACTAGGCTGTGACCCTAGAAATGAAAGTTTAACCCTTTCTGTAAACCAAGAAGGATCAAGAGATACAGAAACTGCTAACTATCTGTCACTGAAGTTAAATTCTTCAGCCCTCTTAACTTTTAAAGGACAACAGTTGTCCGTTGGTCTTAGGAACCAAAACTCTTGATGCAATTCCAAGTAAAAGTTATGGACTTTATACTTATCTTTAATTCCTCAATTATACTAACACTTATGTTACTTGTTACCCCACTACTAAATAAAAACACAAATTGACATGCCGTTGTAAAAACATCAGTCAAACTTTCATTTATAGTCAGCACCCTTCCATTAATAATCTTTATTACCCATGGAATTGAATCTACCACAACAAACTTCAACCTAATAACCCTCTATAACTTTAATATATCCTCCAGCTTTAAACTAGACCAGTACTCAATTATATTTATTCCCGTAGCCCTATTTGTTACCTGAGCAATCTTAGAGTTTGCCATTTGATATATACACTCAGACCCAATAATTAATAAATTTTTTAAATATCTTCTTTTATTTTTAATAGCAATAATAATTCTTGTTACAGCCAACAACCTATTTCAACTATTTATTGGATGAGAGGGGGTAGGAATTATGTCTTTTTTATTAATTGGGTGATGACATGCCCGATCTGATGCAAACACGGCCGCGATTCAAGCAGTTATCTATAATCGAGTTGGTGACATCGGATTAATTATATTTTTAGCCTGAATTGCAATAAACACAAATTCATGAGATATTCAACAAACATCTATTTTATTAATTAATAATAATAATATTATTCCCCTCCTTGGACTTATCTTAGCGGCAACAGGAAAATCCGCACAATTTGGACTTCACCCATGACTCCCTGCAGCTATAGAAGGTCCAACACCTGTGTCAGCCCTACTACACTCAAGCACAATAGTAGTTGCCGGAATCTTTCTTCTTATTCGCTTTCAACCACTCATTGAACAAAACCAATATGCTTTAACAATCTGTCTATGCCTTGGAGCACTCACTACCCTATTTACAGCCGCATGTGCCCTCACACAAAATGATATTAAAAAAATTGTAGCCTTTTCTACATCAAGCCAACTAGGCTTAATAATAGTAACAATTGGACTAAATCAACCACAATTAGCATTTTTTCATATCTGCACCCATGCATTCTTTAAAGCTATATTATTTTTATGCTCAGGTTCTATTATCCACAATCTTAATGATGAACAAGATATTCGAAAAATAGGAGGCCTACAAAAAACTCTCCCCATAACAACAACCTGTTTAACAATTGGAAGTTTAGCCCTAACCGGCACCCCATTTTTGTCAGGATTCTTCTCCAAAGATGCTATTATTGAAGCAATAAATACATCAAACCTCAACTGCTGAGCCCTTATTATCACTCTTTTGGCAACCTCTTTTACAGCTATTTATAGCTTCCGAATTATTTTTTTTTCATCAATAAATTATCCACGACTAATACCTTTAACTCCTGTTAACGAAAATAATAAACTAGTATTAAATCCTATTAAACGTTTAGCTTGAGGTAGTATTACCGCAGGCTTATTAATTATATTTAATATTCCTCCTACAAGCCCACAAATTATAACAATACCACTAACATTAAAAATGTCAGCCCTCCTAGTTACCATAGCGGGCTTAATTATAGCTATTGATATTATAAATATTATTAACATTTCTAAAATAAAATTATATACTTTCTCTAATTTATTAGCATTTTTTCCACATATTATTCATCGATTTTCCCCAAAGTCAAAAATACTTACAGGTCAAAACTTGGCTACAACCATCACTGATATAACCTGATATGAAAAAACTATACCAAAAGGAACATCTTATCAACAATTGCCATTTATCAAAACCACTACAACCATACAAACCGGACTAATAAAAACTTATATATTAGTTTTTTTAATTTCTACACTCTTAACAGTTATTATATTGTCTAACAGCTCGTAGAGCCCCACGAGCTATTCCACGAGTTACTTCTAATACCACAAATAAAGTTAGAAGAAGAGCTCATCCCGACATAACTAAAAATGCTACACCAAAAGTAAATATAGTCCCCACCCCTGAGCAATCATAAACTACTGTCCCGACCTCTAAATTATTTCCAGAAAAAAGAATTTCATAACCTTGTCACCCGCCAACCAACATATAAATAATAATAATTCCAAACAAATATATAAATATATACATCAAAACAGATCAACTACCTCAAGCTTCAGGATAAGGCTCCGCTGCCAAAGAAGCAGAATAAGCAAATACCACTAATATTCCCCCTAAATAAATTAATAAAAGAACAAGAGACAGAAAAGAAATACCAAAGTCTACTAAAATTAAACATCCGCAAATCGCACTTAATACTAAACCAAAAGCCGCATAATATGGGGAGGGATTTGAAGCTACAGCAGCCAATCCAGTTACTAACCCAAACAAAACTAAAAAACTTATATATATCATAATTTTTACTCGGACTCTTAGCCAAGACCTCTGACCTGAAAAATCAATGTTGTATTCAACTATAAAAACTAATGGCCCATATTATTCGCAAGACTCATCCACTATTTAAAATTATTAACAACTCTTTTATTGACCTCCCCACCCCATCTAGCCTGTCCTACCTATGGAACTTTGGATCCCTTTTAGGAATTTGCCTAATTACACAAATCTTAACAGGATTATTTCTTGCAATGCATTATACCGCAGACACTTCCTCCGCATTTTCTTCTGTAGCTCACATTTGCCGAGACGTAAATTATGGCTGACTAGTACGCAGTATTCACACTAACGGAGCTTCTATTTTCTTTATTTGTATTTATCTTCATATTGGCCGAGGTTTATACTATGGCTCATATATATTTAAAGAAACCTGAAATATCGGAGTTATTCTTCTATTTTTAGTAATAGCAACAGCATTCGTAGGGTATGTTCTTCCGTGAGGACAAATATCATTCTGAGGAGCAACTGTTATCACAAATCTCTTATCTGCAATTCCATATTTAGGAGACACACTTGTTCAGTGAATTTGAGGGGGTTTTTCAGTAGATAAAGCAACACTTACCCGATTTTTTGCCTTCCATTTTATTTTCCCATTTGTAATTGCTGGTGCCAGCATTATTCATCTTCTTTTTCTTCATGAAACTGGATCAAATAACCCAACAGGACTAAACTCTAACCCTGATAAAATCCCATTTCACCCATATTATTCTTTTAAAGACCTTTTAGGACTTCTAATAATACTCCTATTTTTAATTACTATTTCACTCTTAACACCAAATCTTTTAGGAGACCCAGAAAATTTTACCCCCGCTAACCCGCTAATCACCCCCCCTCATATTCAACCAGAGTGATATTTTTTATTTGCCTACGCAATCCTCCGCTCTATTCCCAACAAGCTCGGT